>JAULBM010297325.1:0-15134 GCA_032357055.1 Geukensia granosissima | reverse complement strand
GTTTCCGTCCTGAATATGCATGAAATATTTGCCACTGGACGTTAAACAACAATCAATCAATCAATCAATCAATCTTTTGCATCAGCATTTTGGTATTTAGTTCTGTCATTGAACATACACTTGTCATTTACAAGGGCCGGTAAAGAGTTTGTTTCCATCCGTGGTGAGGGCTACATTAAAATATATTTTTGCCTTCAAGACGTTTCCTTTAAAATAATTTACCCTGTCTTTGTTCTCATATTTACGTAATAAATATACCTAAAATCTGGAAATAAAATTACAAACCATCGCGACCGAATTCCGAAAAAAAAAGAAACGGAGGAAATTTTTGAGAAAAATTTATCCCATTAGTAAATGTTTACCAAGTTTGAACATGTTAGAGTCTGCCCAAATCTAGTGTTGCCCATTTTGCAGATTTTGCTTTATGTTTGGCAAACATTTCATGCCTATTCAAGGCTAGAGCATAATGCTGTCGAACGAAGAAATGAATGTTTTTATACTAGACCTACATTTAAAGTCGGAATTATATCATGCAATTTTAGAAGATAAAGTTGGCATGAAGATTCGCCGGACTCATTAATCTGAGTTGGTGTAGATTATAAATATAAATATCTTGTTCAGGTTTATCGAGATGGATTTTCAGCCAAATAATTTGAATTAAATTGAAAACTGAAGTAGGAGATGTAGAGCAAACTAGTGTGTATATGTCGTAATTTTAATAAATTAATTTTACTAAAATAGTTCTTGGTCGCTCAAAACTAAATGATTTCTTATTTAAAACAGCGGTAAACAATTGCATGGAACAATATTTATGCCACTTTGGTTTAAGGTGTAGGAGATAAGCGCACAAACTGTATGCCGAACGTGACTAAACTGCGCACTTTTGATAAACCATTTGAAAATGTTAACACTTACGATTTTTCCTCCCTCTTCACTACACTTCCTCATAAAGTAAAATCGACCAAGAACTATTTCACCACTTTTTAACAAATAACCAACAAAGTCTTGGTCCTCATCTTCTATTGCACTGTATGTTTTTAATCTGACGGCCATTAAAATATGTATACTGTTACATCATAACATGATCAGTGTCATTAAACTTGTTTCACAGAATCGCAACGTACAGGGTGCAGAATTAAAATTACGACATATACACACTAGTTTGCTCTACATCTCCTACTTCAGTTTTCAATTTACTTCAAATTATTTGGTTGAAAATCCATCTCGATAAACCTGAATAAGATATTTATATTTATAATCTACACCATGCTCAGATTAAACATAAATTTTCTTTAAGTGGGAATTTGGTAAAACAGATAAAAAAATTTTGCTGTTACAGTTAACAGTTACAGTTTCTGGACTTGTGATGAAATGATAAATTCAATTTTCTTTTTGACAATATTTACAGTTAAGGCGATTAATATCTATGTATACTCTATATCAGGGTTTGTTGAAACGGGTAAAAAGGCTATGAAAGTAAAACTGTCTGTCGTATACGTATATAATAGTATTTATTTTATATTTTGAAAAAGTGCAAGCAAGTTGCAATAATACTTTTCAGAAATTACGATATATTTGCGCCAATTTTTAAATTCTCTATGGGGATATTTTACACTGTACAAATCAGCCATTTGTTTGCCGGAAGTGCCTCTTTGCACGCGCAAGCGCGAGACTGGGAGTAAACATTGTTGACGCTGCGTAATAAATAAATTTAACTAGAATAAGATTATATGCAAAAATGGCTTGAGTCGTACTGAATAGAAATTTAAAAGTAATTCTTCTTATATGAATAGCGAAAAAAGGTCCGAACAAAAGAAATGTGCGCAATTTTTAGGATTACTTTATCTAGGTCAAACATAAGCCCACCCGCCAAAAACGAGGATGGACGACCATCAATGTTAAATCTCCGCAGAGAAATTCAGGTACATAACAGTATGTGAAACGTTATTGCATAGTGTAAAACATTAACCTTTAACTGTGGAATAATTCTTTCTTTAGATTAAAAATGAATACAAAGGCAGAAACTCGCAAATTATTCAATATCGCTCGAAATTCACACTCCACAAAAGCCTGAAAAAAAGAGTATTGGAATATATATGGGTACCAGCTGTTACACTTTTGGCAGATGAATTCCTTTACTTATTGGAAAAAGTCACTTCAAGTTATCAGAGAACCTACTTCGAATTAAGCTAACCTAGGGCAACAGCATTTGTCAGGTTTAAAATCAATATTTAAATATACCAGAGACGATTTGTCCTTCTCATTCCCTATTGTAAGTTTTCCCTTCCATTACGGGACGCCTCTTTGTTATATATAATCCTCAACTGGTCCGTTTTGCCCGTGTATGCAGTAATATTCTAAATTTTAATGAACGTAAACTTTGTATTGCCAACAATTAATTAAGTAAAAAATTTCGTTACTATAAATTGCAATAAACGTTTACCAGATTATCATAAAGATAAAAATATAATTTTAGTTTCAGGTTGCTCCTTCAGAATATTACACAACCGATTGGGACTTGTCAGTTATTTGAATAAATTTATAAAGGTTATCTTTATAACTTTATTTTTAGAAACAAAGATTTTAATTTTAAGATCTTTGAATATTTTCTTCTTTGTATCAACAATCACTGTGCTCAATAACTTGCATCAAAACATTTTTAAGTTGACATTTTTTTTACATTTTTGTCCTGCATCCTGTCGATATTTTTTGTTGGTGCTTGCACATTACCTTGTCTTACATGTTATCTTTAGCTATTAATAATAATTTAACATAAACTCTATCCGTTTGTGTTTTGATTGATTTTGTAACATAAGAGACCAAGGTTTGTTATCAACTAGCTGTCAGAAAAACGAGTACTTTTTTTCAAGTTCGATTCATTTCTCTACCCACTGTTTTATTTGTTATTGTCTCCGCATTATGTATCGATTTCAAAAATATCTGATGCATTTATTTTTAAAGTTCGATTTTATGTGGTTTAATCATATACCAATGTCCCAGGTGAGGGAGAGGGTTGCGTACTCACAAACATGTTAATCCCCATCATATACTTGTCCCAATCCCATGCCGGAAACCTGTATTCAGTGGATGTCGTTGTTTTTATGTTTGATTGTGAATTGTTTTAATTGTTTAACCTATTTTACTCATTTTGTATATAGTTGTTAGTTGTTGCATTTGAATATCATCACATTTTTTTTTGGGGGGGGGGGGCTTTTATAGTTTGTCGTAGGGTGTGGACATGTGTAGATTTCTTAAGGCCTTATCTGTAGAAGTTTGTGATTTTTACGTTTTAGATGGCTGCCTGATGGTCAATCATACCACATCTTTTTTTCTGTACAAAACTGATGATATGAAAGTTATTTGACGAAAGGCTCAGTCCCTAATATGAGGCATGGTAATTGAGTTATAATGATAGGCGCTCAAGCAAACCTCTGTCTAATCAGGATAAAAAAAGATATCTTTCTCAAGTGTAAATATGGCTTATGCAAGGTTTGGCTCATTTTGGTTTAATAAACATTGTTTAAATAACCGCTCGAAAACAAGAACTATGCAACACGAAAATTTTATCATAAGACATCATGTTGTTGCTTCATTCTGTTATTTGTCTCTTGTTAAATTTTAAACAGCAAATCAAACACAATTTCGCAAGGCAGCTATGATAGAGAGCTCACCAGATCTCATGTTATATTTCTAACAATGCCGACTAAAAATAAAATTTACTTACTAACTAACAGCTGTATGATTGGAACATAATGGTAATACATTTTTTTTGTTATAAAAGTCTTGCCTTTAATGAGAATACAAGTGCAGATTCACCTTCAGAAATTTTTGCAGCCATTCATATAAATGTTAACGCATCCTCCACATGTACACGAAAAGTGATAAGTAACCTTGCATACAGAGTGACATAAATGTGAAGCGTTTCACCAAAGTTAGAAGAATAAACTACATATTTAAGTTTATTACAATCTAGTAAATATTAAATTAATTTCCGCCAACTCCGTTCGGTTTTTCTACGAAAATTGACGGCAACTAGATTTGCAGTTGAGGTTTTTTAGTTTCAATACTTTTTCATAATATTGCTTTATTTCAATCATTTATCTATATCTTTTTGTTCGTTTTATGCACGTTCATCGGATTTTTTATGTTTAGTCGTTTTATCTACAACTGCATATGTTTGAACTTCAATTTCAAATGCATTTCGATCCTGGTTTCTTTTGCTCTTGTCAACTACTGCGTATACCATGTTACTATTTTTTGTGTCGCTCTGATTATATGATGTGTCTGGGATTGATGAATTTTCGACTAAGTGTTGCATCTTGTCGTCAATTTTGAGAGCTGACGCTGGGTTTTCTACAGCAATACTGGTATAATCTCCTTCTGATTGCTCTGATGTTATGTATAGAATATTGTCTATTAAATCATGTGCAGGATCTTCTGGTCTACCGTGAGCCGTTATTGATTCATTTTCTGTTTTCTTTACAAGACTTTTAGGTGATTTTCTAAAAAATAAATAAAAAAAAATACAATTTGTTGTCAGATCGTTAGTTGCTTGTGATTACAAACTACTTAAATCGGTTGTTCTTTTGCTATATTTGAATATTTGACTTTCTATGTTTCGGTTCTAATGCTACTGATGAGAGGTTACTCCTTGAAATGTACATATAGCATACCTAAATTTTCCATATTTATTTAACATTGGTAATTTTGTATTTTTAATAGTTAATTGTAATCTATATTAAGAATAGGGAAATCAGAATATTATTTATAGATCTAAACGATGATTTTATGTTTACATATTGGGAATTTGCATAGAAATTTTACAATTATTTTATCTATCAAGATAAGTTGAAGGGCAAATAGAAAACATGTTTTTCCTGAATTTCATTATACATGTTATATTAATATGACCAACAGTGATTCGGCAAAAAATAAGCAAGATACACTTATAATATTGCATGACGATGGAAACTTGACACATTTGACCATATCAGAAAACAGTACCAGAAAACCATCCAAATGCAGCTGCTTGCAAAATTTACATACTTTTTTTTGGTCAATAAATTTACGATTTCGGTTGGATTTAACATTGTGCTACTGTTAGCTGTTTTATATTTGATATTTGATCGCGGCAAATCGTTTGGACATTTCTGTTTCTTCAAACACTGGCCCAACTCTTCCGTTGGAGGTAAGTTTGGTGACATGATCTTTCGCTTAGATTTAGTCTATCTCTTAGATAAAACTTTAATAAGTGGGTTTATTTCAAATGTGAAGTTTACTTCATCGAGAAAACTCTACTTCCTTTCAGTGTAATAAACTACAGATTAATAACTATTATTATATATCTACAGAGTCGAGATGTGGACAATAAAACAGTGGATGGACTGGGTACAACTGTCAATTATACCGTTTACTTCAACAAAGAAGTGTATGATTATACTATATGTATTCCATAAAGGAATAGAAGAAGAGATGCAGAAGAAAATCCGCGAATGTCTTCAAGGTAACGTAGTACATGATTAATCGAGCACGCAAGAAATAAATTAAAAAAAAAAAAACAACTACCAAACAAAACAATAAACTTTTACCTGTTTATGCAAGATGATACTAAAGCACTGTCTGCAATGTTTTGCATCTTTTCTATAATATATTTCATTGTAATATTTGTGTAATCTAATAGCACACTTTAAAAGGTGGTATAGGTAACAAATGTAACATTTTAACATTTGTGTTAATATCCAGTTAATGAAGAAATTTCAGTATATATTATTGTTCGTAAGAATGCTGAACAACAGAAAAAAATGGACTTGAAAAAAGACATGTTGTTTTGAAAAAAAGGCTTCTCATGGGGAATTGATACATCAGCGACGTTCTACTAACAAACACTAAATATTTTATGCCTAAATGAGACCTCTGGATATTGAACTTTCGGTGGCTGCTGCGGTCTACTTTATGTAGTACCAATTTTATTTGTATAAGTTAGAAATACAAAGAATAAAGTAAAATATCAAACAACAACAAATATTAAAAATCCGGTGTTATTTGTCTAAATATTTGCGAGACTTGGTATAAACATACTTTTTTCTGGATCTAAATGATGTAGTATTATACAATTATGGCCTTCTGAGGATGTAGAGATCCAAATTGTCAACTTATGAGGGTTATATTCCCGAGGGCTTGCCGACTTAGATTTTGTTTAACTGAACGAATTAATTAACAAAAATGTTGCTGCCATCACGAAGTGGTAGAATTTTTTGTGTTGTCGAGTGGACACTACTATTATACAACTCCATGTCGCTACCTAGCGGGAAATTTTTAGGGATGTCGAGGGTGACAATACTACTGTGCAACCCACATCATAAATTTGCAGGGTTGTCGATGGAAGCGTCACATTTTTAAGTCATGTGAAAATAGATTGAACCAATAATAAAGATATATTTATAGAGGGGATTTATAATAGTGTTTGTACTAAAATTGTTGATATTCACATAAAACTTTGTTGAAACTAATTGTTTATGATGATAAACATTTCTTTTTTTTCACACGCGACATTTAATAATCTTCCTTATTTGCTCATATTTACCACTTTTATTTTTCAGTTACCCTCTGGTATTTATCAGCTTCCCCCATAAAAATTTGTCCCTGAAAACCACAGATAGCTAAAGTTTTTCGTCTATGCAGAAATCTGCACCATGTGGAAACACGCCAAAATGATGAATTAAAAGATATGTAGAATTTCTATGGAAGTCCTTTCGGCTCATTATTGTGAAGAATTTTTCGATGAAACTTCCAACAGATAACTATACCATGTTTAAAGTATTTTTTACTTGTTGCCGACGTTACACAAGCGTAGGGTAATGCAACGTATCAAACGTACTCTATAGACAAAGTGTGGAAAAATTTTCGCAAACATCAGCTAACAGATATCAGAGAATACATTTTTAAATGAAAACTTATGTATTAATTATCATTGCTTTGTAACATAAATTCCAAATTCTTTCTTTTAAATACTAATATATACTTGATTCAATGATTTTCTGAATAAACTACTACAAATAAAACAACGATAATTGCTTCATATGAATATTTGTGATTACCAATGTCTCATTTCACTTCGAACCACAAAACTAAGACTTTGTCTATAGTCAATATGAATCATCGTGGTCTTCATGTACTAGAACGAACTCCATTATGGTTATAAGCATCTTATACAAGGCAGCAAGCCTACGTTTAATGAATTGCAAAAATCATAATAATATTAAAATGCAATTTCAATTCTGAATCAGTCGCGGCAGGTTTACATTGGAATCGTAGATTACCAAATGATGAGCAGTATGCAAAGGTAGGTCGATTGCACAAATTTATCAAAGTATTATTAATTGGTAAATGAATGTTGTGCCTTTGCTTTAAGGTAAAGAAAACACGTGTAAGCTACAAAGATAACACCGTTCAAAAGGTAAATGCAATTAACAAATGAAAATTATAAAAATTTGAAGATAATTTTGGATCATTCGGGACAAATTGTATTTATTTCTTGTTACGTTTTTTGAATTCGAATGACAATATCAGTAAACCATTTATTTTATCTTCGAATTTGCTTTGTTATTTTTGCAGTTTATAATCATAACCATTGCATAATGGCCATTGAAATTTGTATTTATAAAGATGGTACTAACCGCTTACACAGACCATCAGTTTTCACTCCGGTTTTCTGGAATTCAACATGGATTCCATAAAAAACGGGCTGAACTCTGGCGGTCTGAAAGTGCAATCGGGTCGTACCTTCATTATACCTGCTTCCTTCCGATTTAATGGTAAATACCCGCTGCCTTCTAATTTAACGGAAAATACTCATTGCCTTCTGATTTAATAGTAAATACTCGCTGCCTTCTGATTTAATGGTAAATACTCGCAACCTTACTTGTCACACCATTTTATCCCTAGGTCTGCTACAGCGGTTTACAAACCATCTTTTAACTATTAAAACTTTATATGTGATTATGGATATTTCGATATAAAGACAGGGGTAGACCTAAGGTTATCTATAGTTGTATTTCTTCGGTTTTAATTTAAAAAAATAATTACCTTACATCCATTTCAGCATTGAAAGAAAAATCGTAAGTTTTTCAATAAATGAAAAAAAAACATCGCTTTCTCCAGAAAAGAAAATTGAAAATGACGGGAAGGAAAAATTAAAAAAGAACTATAGTAGTAATATGGATTGCCTGAAGTTGGCCTTAATTGGAAAATTTGATCAAAAATTGTAGAAACATTAATGGTATAGGACACTGTATGTATCAACATTTTTATCATATAAGATTTCGGATTGTTGCACTGTAAAGAACCTTTGGTTTACGTTGGGATTCTTACTGTTTGTGTCAGATTTTGGTATTCATCGTGCTGTCTAATAGTTACTGGTAGCAGAATTGAGAGTTCAGATTATTTTCTTAAACGATAGTAAATATCATATTTGCTTTCAGTTGAACAAAGAAGTATACAGGTAGAAGATTTGAGATGCTAGATCCTGAAGTTATATTTAAATCTCCTGGTAAGTATATTTCTGAAGTTCTATCGTTATAAGATTTATCTGTCACATGTTCAAAAGTAGATTTAAAAGACATATCTCAATAAAAAAAACTCTCGTAAAATATTCATTTCTAGAGGTCTACATAATGCCTTAGAAAAAATCCCACAACTTTTGTCTAACTATAACTACTCCCGAATAATGACAGGAGTCCATGATAAATGACACACATATATACAATTTAGATGAATACCACCATAAAAACAAAATCATAACACCTATACAATATAGCCACGACTCTAGACTTAGAAAAGACACAAAGAACATGCAACAAAAACTAGTTTTTGAATCCATACCACTGCTTTTTAAAACGAATGTTTAATATTAAACAAATACAGGTGAAGGGAGAAATCGCTTTAGTTTATTTAAATGCTCGTAGTTTACTAAAGTAAAGCTTAGGGTGACAAATCCTCCCGTCTCTCAAAAACGGAATATAATTAAATACATTATTTCATAAACATTTGGTATAAACACTGTGAAGCAAATCCGATTTTTTCAATGTCAAATAAGTATTTGTGTGTAGTACCAACGATAGTGTCAATAAATGTGCCAATTACGCTCTGAAAAAATGTTCAATTGAACTTTTAATAACTATACAATTGATATAAATGTTTTCCATTAAGATATAAGTTACAATCATTGCAGTCTTTACACAGTATGATACCGTCTAGGTTATGTAATGTTAAGCGTCCTCACCTCGAGTGCGGAAGGTGGTGGGTTCGATCCCCGGCCGGGTCAAACCAAAGACATTAAAATTTGTATTTCCTGCTTCTCCGCTAAGCACGCATCATTTAGAAGTAAGAGCAAAGACTAGTCGGTTCAGAATCAGAATAATGTGTATGGGTAAAGTGGCATGTCTTCCTGCGGACTGTTGCTTTCTTGAACTGCTTGTTCAGTTAAAACCTTTATTAGGTGGAATGGATTTTATGTTGGTCCCCTTCTTAATAATGTCGAATTACCCCACCCACTAACCAAGATGGCCACCACAGCCGAATATTTTTTAACAAAGTACCCTATAGGAAATTTAGAAAAAAAAACAAGTCTCGAAACTACTTGCTCAATTGGAACCAAACTTTGGTGGAATAATCCTCTTTCAAAATTTGTCTGATGACGTCACCCACCAACCAAGATGGCCACCTCAGCCGAACTTGGTTTTAAATAAGCCCATATGGAAATTTATTAAAAAAAATCTTGACTTGAACTACTACCACCAATGGCACTTTATTTTGTGTAAATGATTCCGAGGAGAACTTCTTTCAGAATTTTGTACGTTGACCACATCCACCAACGAAGACAGCTGCCTTGGCCCAACTTAAAGTGACGTAGGACCTTTGGGTAATTCATAAAAATATTTTCTCAACTGAAACTTAACTCCATTGGAACCAATCTTTGGTGAAATGGTTCCTAGATGGGTTCCTTTCAGAATTGTATCCGGCACCCGCAACCAAGATGGCTTCCTCAGCCAAACTTGCTTGTGGTATTCAAACAATAGTTAATTCAAACAACTGTATGACAGGTGAGCGATGTCAGGCTCCTGGGAGCCTCTGATCTTAATAGTATCTCGAAATTAAAACTAATGGAAAACTAAAAATTATATAACAGACCAGGCGGCTGCAATTTTAAATATGCAACATTTTCTTTTATATTTCCCATTCACAAGAAGCAGAATAACAGCAACCCATATCGTATGATGTAAAACTTACGTCTCACAGCCTATATACAAAGGTACGATGTAGGGTAACTATCAAGGAGAGTGTTTTCAATCTCCACAAGAAAATAGAAGAAAGGTGAATCAAGAAGTCGTCACAAGGCCTTCAACAAAGGTGGAATCCATGTGACGAGCTCTAGATCGCCCTAAAAATAAAACCCGTATACACAAAATTATGCAAATATTTCCTCAATGTATAAATACTTAACAACAGCTTAAAGACAACGACCAATTAATGACTTTTGACATGGTGTGGATCAAATATTCTTTGCTGTTACCCCCCTCCCCCTCATCAAGGTCAAATTCAAAATTAAATTAAAAAAGCAGTAACGCGCATAAAATGCTTTAGTTTCTGAAAACATGTTCAGAATGTAATTCCCAATGATAAAACATTAAATTTGTTAACAACAGATGTCATCAAACACAGTAGTCCGCAACTTTGATACTGCATTGTCAACAAACGGGAGGAAAAACAAGATGGGTTACAATGCCACTATATGAGTATCACTGTAATCAAGTAATAATACTTGTACAATTAAAGAATCATTATATGCTTTATATGTGATATCATCATAGAATGCAGGATGTAAAATTCCATTTGCATATCAAAAACTCTACATTAGGAGCCATAATTTTGCAATTAATCATTGTAAAGGTTACAACTTTTGCGAAAATTATCAGGGCATGTGATATTTATTTCCTAATTGCTGCAAATATTTACCTGTAAGTTGACTAAATGGTAAAAACCTTAAGAGCAAAACACGGGGAAATTTAAAAGTTGGGAAATGTATACACCAGAAGAAGGGGTTAAAGGCACTTCTTCAAAGAAAAGTATACTAAGTGGTAGGAAAAGGCAATATTTAATCATTAATGTTCGTAGTAGGACAACCTATATCGATAGTTAAATTCAAAGCTAAAAAAGGAGTATGATCATTTTTAATGTTGGATTTATTAAAATTTAAAGTAATTTGAATTCATTTTTTAGCAAATTATGTCTGAAATTGTGGTTTATTTTAAACAAAACAACATCCAGATACATAAGATAATAAACCTATTTAATCATGTTTTGAAGAGTCTTGAATTGTTGCCATAAACTGTGATTCATAACAACAATGAAACAAATCTGGAATGAGAGGAGCACAATATGCTTTTCAAGATCATTATAAAATAATTCTCGTTGGGCTCAAAGACTGACATAACAATAACAATAACAATAAGTTTTAATGCCGAAGACTTTTTACTTAGAAAATCTTGTTGAACGTTTCGAAATGTCTGATTCCCAAATGAAAATGGATATTTGTCATGTAGACCAACAATTTCATCTCTTTTAACATCAGGCATTGCTGCTACATTCCTTCAGGAAGTAGATATCTTTTGTGCATTTTAAATCCTAATTGGTGTCTTTTTTTAATTCACCCGCTAGGGTCTGTAATGGTAAGCTTTTTATTTTTGGTTAATTACTCTGTCTTTTGATTCTTTGTCTTGCATTATCTTTTTCAAGTCTTTTTACCTTTCGGTTTCATCCTGATTCCACCTTTTACAGAAAGCTGGGTATAAATACTGATGATCATTTACTAATTATTTATGAATGAGATGAATGTTGTTTATTGTTAATGTTTTATTCACTGCAAGGTTTGATGTTTCAAAAGGAATTTTAAATCGCTTAGTGTATGTAGTGTACAATTAACAATGTACATAGCACCCTCGAAGTCTTAATCAACCCGCTGTTCAGAAAATAAGAAATTATCTGAAAACTGTTCTGATCCCCACTCCTTAGCCATATATATTCTTAGTCTGCATAAAAAGACAAGTATCATGGGCTTCCCAAGGGATCATCCCACCCCTCATTTTAAAAATTACAAGTTATTAACTAGTATTCACATTCACAGTATACTATTAAACACCAGCAATGGTTTTCACAAAAAATCGTAAGTCGAAGATTGATCGTAAGTGTAAAAACTTCAAAGGAAAATTCATTGTGACGTCATAATTTACGGTAAAAATTACACTTACGATATTTTGTGAAACTGACTGCAGAGTATCACGGGGATAAGCAGCGTGGCTGCTTCGATTAGTTTCTGATTAAATAGGAGTCGATTATTTGAAAGGTAAAGTCGTCAATAATTTGGGTGTCATATAATTTGTTAGTGTTTTCCTTTCAAAAAAGACCATGCAAGGAGGTAAACCTAGGAGTATCAACAATGTCTTTAATTTCAAGTTAACTTTGATAAACGAGTTGAAGATGATATTAGAATAAATCAATCTTTAGTGTCATATTTTTTTTCTTCTCGTCAATAATAGAGGCAGGCTTCATATAAAACCATATGAAAAAACGGAATGACTTCAACTATAGCCAACTTCTCGTTCATCGGTAACATTTGCCCAATATACTATTTTCTGGGCAGATGTCAGTCGTTTACACAAAAAACTGTTCAAACAGGTATATGTTGATTCTCGGTTGAATTCGTCACTTATTCACATACACGATTTTCGGTCATTTGTTTCATTTTTCTTTTAATTATATCCTATGATTTTAATGATTGGAAAAATTACAAACACAACTTGTAACCTTTTATTCACGTGCATAAAAACCGTGCACGAATTGCTTATTACCTAGTAGAGTAAACATTTTTCTAGACAACAATTAATTATTCTCCGTCTAAACTTCCTACATCTAAAATTGTTTTCAAGCAGATAACACCAATGTGACCCATCATTTATGCACGCAGATACACAAAGATTTGACCGTAGAATGCCAAAAAATGACAGGTCTAAACCCGACTGACTTATTATATTGAAATCTTCAGTGAATTATTTAAATTATCACTACATTTCATATAGAAATTCGGGAAAACAATCATGTTATATATCGTGGGTTATATAACACGTTTATACTCTTCAATATATTACAGTCAACCATCCCGATACTATACAAAAACAATGACTACAGTCACATAATCAGTTTGAAAGTGAACGTGAGATCGTAAGTTGGACTGGATAAAGAGAGAACAGAAGCTTATAATTTCTTTAGTGATATTAAAATAGACAAAGGAAATATATTTAAAACTTCTTCCAGTATGAGTGACATCATGTTTATTGAATTTTTAACCAAGGACTCAAAATAATAGGTCCCATAGTTAACAAAGAAACCGGAAGAAGCGTGTTCGACAGTGCATTTATATACACTTCGGGCACTTTTAAATATATCAAAAAACAACTATAGACCTCAACCTATTGTAATAATATAGAATCACCTATTATGTCATATTTTTATAAAATATAACAGAGAAATAATACTTAGTTATATATCAGTTACTTCGGATGTTAATATTGATGACAAGACGCAATTAACCTGAGACTGCACTTACCTCCCCGGAGCACATGATCCCACTTATCAATGATTTCGTTGAATCCAAGCTTTTGTTCTTTTGTTTTCGTTTTATCTGTTAATTTTTTTCAAATTTGTCTTGTCTCCATGGACTTTGCACTTTTGATCTTTCATATGGGTATTCTACACTAAACTTATCTACATGTATGATCCCTGTGGCAGACATAAAAATCGTCAAGGATTGAGAGGTAATAAGCTTTTTGAAAGAGGACCTTCGACAATTGATAGCCAGTGTAGCCTAAATTTAAAAACAATGCACTTTCTTCCTGTTTTCAAAAAAGGTGATAACGAGAGAAGGCCGATAAAATTTTTGGAGTGTGAAAAAATCTCTTGAAGCTTAATATTAGCTACGCACCTTTTATAAACAATTTCTTGGTTCCGGAGCGGTCTCCATGGCTTGACCCACAGAGCTGACCCAGCACGAACCCCAAGTGACGGATAGGGGAGGTCCTCTTGTTGGGGGGTTGCCAGGTTATAATACGGAGAGCCTGGCCGTGGACGATAGTGGGTGTAGTGCTTGGAAAGTGCCACGCTCCTTGCACGTAAAAGACCTTTTTTGTAGTTTTCGAAAAAGAGAAGGCAAATGCCGCTACAAAAAGCTAAATTTTCCGTCGCTACCCATCACTCCCTTTTTCTAGTGGCAGTCAAAAACCGTTGCGCTTTTGTGTCCCATCCCACCCCTTTTTCGAAAGTGATAATTGTTGAACTTTTTCTCGTCCTGAATATGCATGAAATATTTGCCACTGGACGTTAAGCAACTAACAATCAGTCAATCATTTATAAACCATTTAAAACTGTTTTTTCACACTTTATGCCATACTTTCGTATAACCTGATTTTACAAAAATTTTCATATCTCATTGAATATATTTTCTGTAACTGTGATCGAACTTATATTCCGGGAAGAAAAATAAACTACTACAAAAGATACACTAACCTTGACTAATATTGGACTAATATATGTCCTACATCCTAATGTAGGACTATTTATGACAGTATTTGCAGTAATATATTTTTTCTGCCTATGTGTTTACTCCCTAGTCAGATATGGTGAACATCTGTTTGATATTTTGAGGTCTTTCTGTTACTGCTTTTGTTTTATTTGATTCTTCCTTTCACGACTTGTTGGGGAATGGTTGGGATCCCAACAATCTAGTTTAACCCAACCATATGTCTCATCTGCCTGTCCCAACTTAGGAATTGTGGTCATTTGGTTGTTTTTGTCTTTGATCTTTTGTTACATAAATATTTTTAATAATATTCAGGCAGGTTCAGTGTTATTTTAGAGCTTTTCACAAGGAGTGGTATTATAGACCTCTAGATGTGTAAATTTCCTCCTTTTCGTGATGGGAATGTAGTATATTAGACATTTAACCCCATATCTTTTCACTTTCATATGGAATAAAAGTGATGATAATAATACACTGTCTTTAAACCTATATTTCATGGGTATCA
>JAULBM010297314.1:0-15137 GCA_032357055.1 Geukensia granosissima | reverse complement strand
TTCGCAAATGACAAATAGCTTTTGTCAATAAAATTTTCTTCGCCACGATATGGCTGAAATACTGCCGACGTGGCGTTAAACACCAATCAATCAATAAAAAATTTATTTTGTTTATTTGTATAATTTTTCTCAACAATAACATTTTTAAAAAGATTTTGTCTGGATAGGCCTCATATTGTCTTTGAACAGATATTTTCGGTTTTAATATGTTTTTAATTCTGTTGTTGTACAAATCGCATTTGTGAAGGGTACTTATGACGGTAACTGTCGGATATTTTGTGAATCAATTTTTGAATTTGATTTATATTATATGTAAAATATTATCATATAGTCATTTTATAGTAATATATCTAGGTTTTGTATTGCAGTGTGTATGGAGATGTTTTGCCGCAGACCCATCTTTTAAATCGGACGCCACCTGGAATATCCACATACATGATTCCTCAAGCGAACATAATATGCTAGCAAGAATGGCAAGAAGGGCGAGTTTAACTCTGCGTAAACGGCGTATGTCAAGAATGGATTCTATGTCAGTTCCAAACCATTACCCCAGGGAGAGTGTATCATCAACTTGGGATGAACGAATAAGTAAGTACTGTCATAATTTTAGTTTTGTTTTAAAGATTTCCAATAAATATGTTGTGATATAGCAATATTTATGAAAGACTAACAACGATTCTTAGAATTCCTAGGAATTGATGCAAAGCTATAAGGATTTTAAATAACTTAAACTCAAATAGATAAAGCAAGAAGTAAAAATATTTAAAAGTTGGTTTTTTTTTTAAATTTTATTTATTTTTTTTATTATTTCTACATCAAATAATTAATGACTAACAGGTACGCCTAAAGGTACAAGGAGAGAAAGCTGTAGACCGTCCCCTTACGGTGGAAGTATTAGTGAACAGTATGATGATAATGATTATGATATGGAGGACATGGACAGGGTTGTACAGTAAGTAAACAATTAAGTTCATATTAATGTGAATGTTGTAAATCTCCTTTTCAAAGGTTCAGACTCTTCAACCTACAATAATTTTCTCCGAACTAGCGGTTTTTCAATCAACAATGAATTTCTCCGAAACAGAGTTTTTGTTATTTTCGTTTATCTTTATCCATTTCAAATCACGTTTTTAATTGGTTCATGATTGTCTTTCGATGAAGTTTCAGTCATCTAATGTCTGGACGTAAAAATCTAGCGAAGCAACATTCTTGCTGAAGTTAAAATGAAATCTTCTTAAAGTAGAAAGCATGTCCTCTGTTTCGGAGATATATTTTCCTTTTGAATAAATGTTTTTATTCATGTTGTATGTTTTGTATCAGTTGTTTGAGAACTTTTAAAATAGAATATATTATTTTCGGGTATTGGATTTATGTTTGAAGGATACAGTTTACATTTTCCGACATTGTTATTTGCAAAATTTCCTGATTATTATATTTATGTTTGGCTTATAGGCAATTGATTACGTCATAAACTGTATTTCATTTGGTCCATTAATTTAACTAGAACTAGAAAATAATAAAGTATTTTTTTAATGATTCCAATTTTAGTTACCTAGCGTGCCTGTTAAAGGTTAACTCCAGAAAACTTCACAAGAAGTTAGATTTGGCTCTGAATAATCTTTATGAACGTATTTAAGATGTGGATTGTATCTTTCTGTCATATATTCCATATTCTTATTTTTAAACATTCTGATTAATTTCAACTCTTATTCGTGTATTTTTATGATTTCAAACTTTTTGCATGATAGCGTTGATGTCAGGTGACAATGTTCTTATTGCAGGGATAAACGTAAATTATCAAAGAAATATACCACGTAAGTGATCTGTAATTGTCGGTGTCATAAATCTAACAATTAGCTCATAGTAACTAACTACGAATGTTTGTATTGTGAGATTTCGAAATTAAGTTTTGCAAAAATCTATCCATAATATATCTTTGATTTCGAGAAAATAATGGAATGACCGCTTATGAAATTATATCCTCAGTAAAAGTTGTATTGTGATAATAGTGTGAAGTTTAAAAAATGCATGAAATGATATACATTTTTTAATGTAGTAATGTAATCTGTATTTGAATATGATATGTTCTTATACATAGATACAATAGTATCCACGACATGTGGTTTAATTCGGCCGGTTTTCTTTCTGCATTTACTGACGTTTTCAATTCTACATTATTTTATCTAACATAAACTCTTAAATTTTAATCTTAATTATTTTCCACGTCTGGTTACGAATTAAAAGTCCAAAGGAATTCCAGTATTAAAAGTATTTAAAAATCCTGCGCTGATCTTGGCAGGAAAAAATCAATCTGTCCAGTTGAACTTTTAGAACAAATATTGTGATCAGACATCTGACCCCTTTGAAAAAATAATTTGGCTGCAAATAATTTTCTATTATTAAGTGTATTTAACATGTTTTCTAGTTTCTCAAAGTCTTACCAAGAAGTCGCAGGCTATCCACCAACCCACTCTTCCCGAAAGTCAAAAGTTTGGATGCGTGGAAAATTAGATATCTTTTTGTTCGATCAAGTTAAGGATATTTTGGTCTGAAATTTCCAAGGGCCCTTTCTGAACTCATTTTAAAAGTTTTTTAAATGAAAAGGAGCAGGTACGTTAAGCCCCATATTTGGACAAAAATTTAGATTTTGTGGCACAATAATAAGTTTATGTGAAAATGCTGTTTAATAATCGTCTTTTAATAATTCATTACTTTTTCTTAAATACTTTTCGTCATTTCTACGAAATGAAAAGGTATATTTGACTATTTTGACAAGAATTTAACATTTTCGGTAAAAATACTCAATTTTTGGATTTGTTTTGTTCAAAATAAATATGATCTAACAAAAACATCACGAAGATATTTTAACCAAATATTTGTACTTTATAGATTTTTAATTGTGCAAAGTTTGGTTGTGATGTTTTTGTGCGATCTATATTAAAATCGACAAAACAGCATCAAATATTTCACAAATTAATTAATATCTTAGTATTTTCACACTTAAAGCATTTTCTATGTGTCGTGTGACCATTGTAGAATAAATTAAACTAAAAATTTTGTTTGATTTTCTGTTTATAGACATCTTTCGATACAAAAAATATAAATAATTGAGATTAGCCAATTTTCATTTTTTAGCCAAATTCTTGGCCAAAAATGGGCCTAAACGACCCTCGTCCTTTGGTTTTAATATTTTACAACTAAAGAGATTTTTTTTAATGTAGAAAATAGGTACAGTGGCGTCATAATAATATTTTGACGTCGTGACGGTGTCATAATTTGTAAAAATGATAATGATTTTACAATTTCTAATTCAATTTATTATCTTAAACTTGTTGTCAAAGATGTAAACTAAAACAGTTGTGATATAAGCTTTGTGGAGGATTCTAGCTTGGGGCATAGTTAAAACCAACGACAAATTATGAGGGAAATCTGTATTTTTGCCAATATCTCTATGATTTCTCATTTTAGTTAAGTGTGTCTTTTAGAAGTTTCCACATATCCAATCATTAGACCATTTCACTGTGTATATTTTCTTATTATTTTATGACACTCTGGTAAAAATATATTGTACAACTGAAAAACTTCGAAATAAATGGCCAAACATAGGCTTTAAAATTCCCCTTTTCTTTAAGATGTATCTTTGCCAATTATAACTTAATACATTGTTGATAAGCAGAAATAAAAATGGCGATCATAATGTTATCTGAATATTTCATTATTTATTCCATGAATGTGGAGGGCGTTTTAAGCTTCCTCTTGCTTGAGTTGTATGATCTTGTTTATTTTCGGGTACTGGAATATACGTTGAAAACAAACCGTTTTTTATCTTAACATTGTTAACTCCCTGGATGTCATCTTTGTCTCTGCATTTCACCATGAATTGAATACTTTATTATCTGGTCCATTAATGTAACTAGAAATTCATGTAGTTTGCCCGGTCTTCCTATTGTTGGCCCCTAGTTTTTCTGATGAATGTTAGTCACGCGCTGTTAAATTGGGCTTTTGAATATATATTTGATTTAAACCTATGTATTATGTGAATCGTATCTTTTTGGCATCTATGTTATATTATTTCTTTAAAAGATATTCCAATATAAAAACAGCATAATTCACGTGACATAACCGGATAATAAATATTTACCAAATATTGTACAACTTGGTATTTTGGAAGAGCCATACTGGACTGCGCTCTTCGTGGATATTCTTGGACTAAATTAAAATCTAGACAAAAAGCTACCCAGAGAGACAGCAGGCAATCTAATGTGGATTTGGTTTTCAGACTTATACGGAAGTTATTGAATATTTTTAGGTAATAAATTTTAGGTTGGAGTCATCTTATCACTTTCCTTCAGGAAGTCACGATCTGAAACTAAACGGTTTACCAAATTACAGTGGTCAGAATGGGTTATTGTAGATGTGGTTTGTAAAATCCAATCGGGGTTAAAACAAATTGTAGAATACACCCCACTACTAAAGCCTTCACTTTAAATGGGGCTTAATACGGACACTTGCGACGTTTAGTCTGCTGTTTAAGTAAACACCAAAGATATCTTTAATATCAATCATGTCAAAGTGTACGTTGTAAGTGTAATAGACGTGCAGTTTTCTTTTCTGGTGGTCAAAATGGTGGTTTTTATCTTACATAATCATTCATATCCAATTTAGCATAACTTCTTTCCTGCTTTTCATTTCATAAGGACATCATACGTTTTTTTTTTGCGTATGTTTGCAAATCAAAAGGAGGTTTCACCTGTATCGTATAACTGTTGTTGCAATCCATCATGTCAAAACCTTGAAATTCATCGTTATGAAAAAATGTACTTCAACAGTGAATGCTTAACGTTCATTTCCAAAAATGTTGGTTATAAATTATGTATTCATATGAATTCTTATTACAATTTCATGTTGAGTTGTGCGCCAACCACAACAGTTAGAATTTACTCTCAACATTGGTGATCGAATGACCTATTGAACTGATATTATTTCAGTTTCCTTGGATCACCATATGACATTTCCGTTTAACATCATATTTACATAATTGTGATCAATACCAAAAAACAGTAGACACATACGTACTTAAGAATGAAAACTTTCCTTCTGCTAGGAGAGAGTGTATCTCAACGCTGGGACGTCTTCATTTGATTTCAGGACAATTAATGTAACTGAGATGTTATTGATTATGTAAATATACTAATGCAATTTATAATATCAATAACACTTAGGAAAATTATGCGTCAATATAGACATCAAAAATTGTATTAATTAAAAAATTAATTTGACTGACTGCACGAGTTTTATATTCAATACTAATGAGAAAGATCCCAAAGAAATTTAAATTTTCAAATAAAAAATGCAAATACTGTTTTATTGAATATAAAACTACAATCAATTTTAGTCTTTTGAGTATATATATCAATATTGTAAGTATATAAAGAACTAGATTTTAAAATAAAACCTGAGAATATCTTCAGATGTGAAGTCTATGCAGTGCACAACCCAGAAAATTTCTGGCATATATTACATATATTATTACGTAGTTCTCTTGTGCCGTGTGTTGGGGTCGTAAAAAGCTTCCCGGTGCTTGAGTCGTATGCTCTTATTAATTTTTGTTTACTGGAATGTATGTTAGAAAGATACCAACATTGTTTATGCAGTGCACATCCCCGAAAATTGCGTCTTTCTGGCATATATTCCTTATTCCTTCTTTTAAATCTGACAGCATGTTGTTTTGACTACTAAATGCCTCTTTGATAAAAAAAAAAACATAAACTATTTAGGAAAGATATTGAAAAGAAAGCAATATTTTTTCGTAGAATCCGTAAAAACAGGTTCGACAAAATTTATTTTCACGATAGTTTTGGTCTCATAGAGAGCATTTCAGATGAACATTCATATATTTTGTATTTATTATTTTATACGCAGATTCCTAGATAAAAATTGTGATATGTCTCGAATGCGCTTTATCTTTTCTGAACTGAGACCTGTCACCAAAAATTATAAAAGCAATAGCCGAAATCATTAGAGCTTAAAATGTGACGTACAACAGGAAAATGGTCCTATGCGCACAGGAAACCTTTTTTCACAAGAGTTTCCTTTTAAGGTTATATTAGGTAAAGGGGCCTTACCAAACTTGGACTATCAATTTTGATGAAATTCAGAGAAGGCCACATTAATTTCAAGTGACAAAAGCTTAAAGTCCAGTGTAAAATACTTGTCAAAACTAAAAGGTAAAACAGAAACAAAAAGAACAAAGGCTTGGATTCCACGAACCCCTTTGCAAAACAGGAGTAGAATCAGGTGCCCCGGGAGGTAAGCATCCCTTGTCTCTCTCGCAAAACTAGACTTGGAATCCTGCTAAAGACATTGTGTATCCGTTGTACATTTGCTTATGTAAAATTATGCAACTGCATGGTATTTATCTGCATTATAACCAAAAACAGTTCTAAAAAATACACACTGTAGGTTTATCCATTTTATCAACTTTGTCTGAATTGTGTGTTTTTTTTTCAACAACCGATTCTGTTTACTTCTACATCCGTTTGTTTTTGGACATGCGTGATACATTTCAACTAATTTAGGTAATTATTCGTCGAAATAATTGAATGAAAGGCTGGCGCACTATATATTAGCATCAGTTTTCTTAATCCCTGAAATTTCGAGTATTTTCCAAAATGTATCGCACACAGAAATTGCCCTTGTGGCTGAATTCGGTTTTCTATTTCGCTTGGATTTCCTGCGTCTGCTATGTTTGGATCTTGGATTTCTGATGTTTTTGGTCTAATGTTGCCGTTTCTCCTTGAAGTGCGTATATAGCATAGCATAATTCGTTAAAAGAGTTGCTAGACATGCATTTTTTAAATGTTCTATGTATTTTAAATGTTAGGTTAAGTAGATATTCCATGATACACCTATAACACAACTAATTTAAATGATTTGTTTCTGGTGTTGTCTGTCTGTTTAATGATTTTTTTTCTGTCCCTTTGGTTTTTTTCAAATTCTTTTCATGTGAAAGTCGCTTTTAGCTAGATTCAAACGAAAATCACGCAAAATGTTCGCGTTTTTCCCCGTCCATAATTTTGCTGCAAAAATTGAAACGAATTTGTTTTATTAACATGAAGGTTATATCTGTTTTAGATTGACAGAGGCACATAAAGCAGCAATACGAGTCATCAGAAAAATTAAATATTTCGTCGCCAGGAGAAAATTTCAGGTACTATATATATATTCAAATATTTATCAACAAATAGGAAAAAAATTAATTTTCAATAGCTAAAACATTCTACATGAAGACATGACACATTATTCTGCTCTTGGCCGACTGATACGTGCTTAGCAGAAAAGCAGCAAATACCGATTTTAATTTCTTTGGTTTGACCCGGCCGGGGATCGAACCCACCGCCTTCCGCAATGGAGGCGACCATAAAAACATTACACCACCGCGGCGGTTTTTTGTATTGTTAGAGGGGAAGTAGCACTTATTTCAGTTGTCTTTTTTGTATTTTTATAAAAATTAGGCCGTGAATAAAATACAATTAATTTTTTAAGAAATAAATTTATTAATTTTTTCAGAAAAAAATGAGTTTCATTTCTTTTTAATTGTCAACTATGTACTTAAACATCGGACTTTCGCGTCTGTCTAATATCTCTTGGAATATACCACTTCAATGTCGTAATATTTCAACGTAAACTTAAAGATAATTTATATATTTTAGCAAGCTAGAAAGCCGTATGATGTCAGAGACGTTATAGAGCAGTATTCACAAGGACATCTGAATATGATGGTTAGAATCAAAGAATTGCAACGAAGGTAATATAAATGAAGAAATAATAAAATTGATTGACTGATTATTGTTAAACGTCCAGTGACATATTTCATGCATATTCCGGACGAAAACAAATTATTAAACAATTAATCATTAAAGGTGTAGCTGGAATTTAGGCCAGGGAATTTAATGGCCACATGATGCCAAAATGGGACTGTTTGGTTAGGGGCGGGAAATTTAGCCTAAACAACTGGTCACATAAGGACCGTTCATTACGACCCTTCGCAAAGAGATCTTTAACATGCTGAGAGATTGGCATTTTCCCAACACGGGGCACGGCGGTAACGTTCCCGTTCGAGACGGGTTGAGATTTATACATCCCGCCCAACCAACGGACGCCCCTTTAGGAGGGATTGTACATTCTGGCGGAGAAACAGAGCAACAATTTCTTTACCCCTGTTTCTTTCGGGGTGGTTGAATATTTATACATCCTGCTTTACATTAAGCTGGGGCTCTACCTGCGGGCGGAGAAACCGAACGACCTTTTTCTGTTCCCTGGCCGCCCTTGGGGGTTAAAAGTTTGGTATTCGGTTTTGTAAATCATCTTTGTATACTCATAAGAAATGCTTAAACCTTGTAAAACAAATTGTCATATCAGCAGTGAAATATCGGTGACCTGTTGACAAAAAATAATTGATTGGTTGGTTGAATGTCTGCAAATATTTCATGGATATTCAGGACGAGAACATATAAATGTGTGATGATGAATGAACCCTGCTTTGGGCTAGACCGACACGGTTAGACGATTTTAACTTCCTAGCTCACGAAAGCAACAGTCCACAGAATTACGTGCCCTTTTACCCAGACACATTATTCTGACTCCTGGCCAATCAGTCTTTGATTTTACTCCTGAATACTGCGTGCTTAGGAGAGATGCAGCAAATACCAATTTCAATAATTCTTTGATTTGACTGACCGGAGATCGTACCCTAGATTTTCCGTGCCCACTTACCACCGGTAAAAAAATGAATTTTCGTGTCAAGGATTGTAAACAGTAAATATACGGCCACTTAAAACAGTTAGAAAGAAAAGGTTGTATTTCTTAGTAATGCAAACTGTAACATTATCGACATACCAGGTCTAAAAGGCAGAGTAATTTTTTTTTAATGGAAAGTTTCTAAAAATATATTTGACACGTCATAGAATGGTACAAATATATAAAAATGTATAAACTAAAATAGAAGCAGGTTATATTTAATCTGTGAAGAGTACAAATTCATTATTAAAAAAAAAAAATTCTTGTTTCCCTGAAAGTTAAATGAATGATCTTTTACAATGTTTGAAAATATAAAAATCAGGGCTGTTGTGCATACATCATATCTACATGTCAAATCTGAGTAAAATTTTAACAGATTAACGCTTAAGCAAAAAGAACGAGACAAACGCCAAACAAATAAGGAAAACTTAAAACGAAAAAGACATTGAATCAATGCATTACTGGTTAAACCGGTGCTATGAACACCAGGTAAACAGAGCATTTATTAACTATGAAAAGTCTTTTAGAAAAAAATAAAGCCTTCCTTTTCAGGTTAAATGATTTATTCTTTACAATTTTAGCTAAATAGACAGGGATATGGATATAATATACCTACATTATCTTAGTTGTCTGTTGTTTTTTTTTTTATGGAATTGAACTGTTGAACGTTACATTACAGGTTAGATCAAACATTAGGTAAACCAGGTGTACTACATTCCAATGGAAAAGACAGGGAACGTGTGACACTTAGTGCCAGAATAATTAAAATGGAAAACCAGGTAATAGTTTCTATAAAACATTAATTCATTTCACAAACTTAAATTTTATGTTGTTATACAAGTGGTACAATTTTATGACTTTTATAATGTTGAAAATGGGGGGTTTTAAAAATTGTTATAACACAAAGTACAAAGTTGTTATTTTCCTAAATATGTTCTCACTTGGGCGTAGCTACTAACAGGAAAGCTACTCGAAACAGGCTGAAAGATAAGACTCATTACAAAAATTGATTGTCATCATGAGTTTGTTAACCGTTGCAAAAAAAACCCAAGAGATATCATACCACTGTCTTACTTTTAAATTCTTTTTTACTGGTTTGATACAGAAAAAATAGATTTGGTAGGATTGTCCATGTGACAGCCACCAAAACGTGTGTATCTAAAACTTCTACAGTTACCCTAAAGCCATTAAAACCAAACTATAAAAAACCAACTGTATTAGATTTAACTTTTGATGCCAATCTATAGTACTGAGACGACTACGAGACATTGTGACTGACTACTGACTTTGACTACCGGCTATCTTACGAGTGTCATATTGAACTTACCATTCCGGAACACCTTTCCCCGGGTTATCTTACGGGTGCTACTAGTGGACTTACCATTCCGGAGCACTTGGACTCATTTTCATATTGTTCATGAAACTCAGCTTTGAGCATTTTGTGTAGATCTGGTTTACTTATATTTAGGCTTTGTTTCGTTCTCTTGGGGTTTGTCTTCTCACTTGACGATTTACGTCTGCCCTTTTCGTATTTTCAAATTCTATTTTAATACATGAGTCCTTTGTCATTCTTTATCATAATGAGGATTTGCATTTTATTATGTAATTACAAGTCTGTTTTATATGTTCACTTGTATTTATTGAAAGATATTGTAACGGGATTTATTACAAAGCATCTTATCATTTATTACCTTCCGGAGCACCTGATCCCTTTCCTGTTTTGTACAGGAGTTCGTGGAGTCCAAGCTTTTTTCTTTTTGTTTTCATTTTGTCTTTTTGTTTGTTTCGATTTTGTCTTTGTCTTTTTGTTTCGATTTTGTCTTTTTGTTTGTTCCGATTTTGTCTTGTCTTTATGGCCTATGCAATTTTGATCTATCGTGTGGGTATTCTACATTGGACTTAGATAGTTAAAATTCATGAATATCTTAGCAAATAAGTGTGAATTTTATGACTTATGTGATGAAGGAATAAAGTTTGCGAATACCAAGACAATTTATATCAATAGCTTAAATTACTTACAGAACATTTGGTATTTTTGCAAATTGAATTTTACCCTAGTTGTTTTATTCATTATTTTCATAATAAAAGTTTATCGATGTTGAATAAGTATGGACAATTTTGATATGCTATATGGCAATTTTAAAGAGTAACTTCTCAGCAGTCGCATTTAAATTATATATATAATACTATATGTTTCATATTATTTCAGATACAAAAGATGGACCAAAAGGTAGACCAAGTTTTATTTTTGTTAAATTCGCTTTTAAAATCAAAAACAGTTAATGAAAATGCACTAGAAGACGAAGTATGATACACAAAGGAAATCTAGTTTTATTAACACTGACAAAAAAGTTGACACTGAGTATGGTTCGGTTTAAAAAGCAAAAAAGAGTGCAAGAAACCATTCATATACAGTCTATTGAAAATGTTCCTAAGGTACTGAACAAGTGAACAGATTCTTGGCATGTGATGGACTACACGATAGTGGATAAAATATAATCCATATCCAAGCAGCTCTTATCAGTATTTTATATCTATTTCAGATTGTTGTTTTCAGCGCGGTTGTGAAATATTGTTGTTCCTTTATTGTTTTGTGTTTATCAAGTTGTAAGTGTCGGATTGGGAGTTGTGTGTTTAATGTTGACTTTGACCGTGATTAATAATTGATCTTTTTTTTTGTCAAAGTTTATTTGTCTCCAGTTGCCGTAGTTGGGGATTTTTTTCGCGAAACATAATTAAACATTACTAGTAAAGCATGTCCATCAGGGGCGGATTCAGGCGGGGCGCACCCGGCGCGCGCCCTCTAAAAAAGAAAAAAAAATTTTTAGTCTTAAATTTCCTAATTTCTATATGAGCCTACCGGGGGCTTCGCCCCCCCCCTTGGACCCTTACCAGGTAACTGACCTGGACCCGCGACCCCCCTAACGTAAAATCCTGGATCCGCGGCTGTCCATGATTCCATCTTGCTGTTTCACTGTATTTTGAATATGCCTGACTGGCTTTCTTCTGTGACCTCCTCTGATATGCCTTTGCAGAAATATAATAAAACTGATCATAAATATAGTAACTACAAAAACTATGAGTCTTATACTATTGTCAATGAAAAAATATTGATATTTGTAAGTTCATTCAACAATAAATGTCTTCCCAAAGTATGAAATATCTAAATAACGATAGTACACTTTCCAATATACCAAATTGTTACATGCTATTGTTATTATTTTAAAGGGGTATATACTTCTTTTGAAAAATAAATGTTCTGTTATATTTTTATGTCTATGACGATTTTTGTAATATTGGTAACATTGTTAGTATATTGTATTGTTTGTTTCTCATAAATTTTGATTGTCGAAATGAAGAAAAGCATCAATATCAATACGAAAATTCAAATACAGAAAATTTCCACAAGTATTCGCTACACGTGTTTTTCTATATTTTTCATTCTTTTAAAACCATAGCAATTCTAGAACTTTCAGTATTTTTTTAATTCACTTTACTATTACTAACCAAGAAATGTCATAGGTTTTAAACATAAATTAAATTTTCTCCCTCAAAATTATAAGATTGTTCTCCTATAAAATAAACGTCTATGTTCAATAAGAGCATTAAATTTGAAATTTTTCAATAATTTAAAATGCAAGAATCTACAGTTCTTTTTAAAATCAAAATAACATATCTTACATTAAATTCCCGCTTTTTCAAAATACATCAAGATTCCAAGTCATCCTAGATGATTCCCATTATATTCGACTTAATACATAGAAAAGAATTTGGCTGTTTGTTGCCTAAAGAAACAGATAATTATTGACATTTTTTAAATATTATATTCAATTACATAAAAAAACTATTGTGGTTCTCAATCTTTTTCTAAAAAATTCTTGTACAATGTTTTAGAACACATCAACCTGTTTTGTTTTCCGATCAGAAACATGGTGTGATTAAAAATTTGAAACTCATTACAGTCAAGAAGAAATTAAAACCAAAATACTGTACCCATGGACAATGATTTAAAATATCCAAATACCAAATGGTTAAGTGTAATTTTTACATCAATGTTACTCTTTGAAAATTATTCAAAAATTCAGTAAGAAAACACTTGAAAAAATGCAAGTAGTCATCTTCTTGTTCACAAAAATTACATTAATAGTTCCTGGTAATTTTCATTAATATCAAAGTTATTGTATATTGTATATTGTAAAAGTTTCCATCTTAATATATACTTTATTTATTTTCCGGCAAATATCCAAAACCAAATTTGAAAGCACAAGCATATTGAATCAGTTTTAAATTCTGTTAACCATCATATAAAATTGTTCTTTAATTTATCAAAAATAATTTGCTCTGATATACTTCTTTTCATCAAGGATATATCAATGACTTTATGTTACTTTAACTTACAATTTTCTAAAAACGATTGTTTTTATGAGCAAATGTATTGATTTTATTCGAAATAAATAGGATTTTTTTTCTGTCCCACTCGATTCAGTGAACGACATTTAAAAATTTTAAGGTAAAACTCTGGGATTGTTTTAAAATTTTGATTTAATAGAGTCTCATAATCGTTTGTTTGCAAAATTAAGCAATTTGCACCAATTTGTTTACAACATTTATTATGGAATATATATTTGAATTTGCCATACTATGCACATATAACATTTATTTGGGATTATATTTCAATTTGCCGTACCACAAATTATT
Organism: Geukensia granosissima; assembly: GCA_032357055.1. Classification (NCBI taxonomy): domain Eukaryota; kingdom Metazoa; phylum Mollusca; class Bivalvia; order Mytilida; family Mytilidae; genus Geukensia; species Geukensia granosissima. Next base: position 1,640 of record JAULBM010297314.1, on the reverse strand, counting down.
AATTTGACTATCGGGTAACTATCTTACTTTACGAAATTAATATTTATTTCATAAAAACTGTTATATATGGCTCCAACTGTTTTTGAAAAAACGTGGTTTTCCATTTGAAGTTTATTTTGGCCTTCCTTGGTATTTTTCACCTTCAGTTCCTTCGTAAACATGGTAAAGGCAAAGGCAATCCATTTTTTGTCATTTTCTTTTAGTTTAAAATGTGCTTATACATTTAAATTATGTATTCAATATTCAATTTTGTCTAAAAGTACACGAATAATATTTTAATTTTTCACTAATAATATTGTTTTTCTGTTTTTGTCAAAGAAACATATGTTTTTTTTTTCTGTCGGGTTTCATCGTTTATTATCTGATCCTGTTATCCTGTTTAAAATATTAAACATGTGCTAAATTGTTACTTTTTGTGAATCAGTAAATCTGTTTTATGTTTTTTAAGATTGAAAGTTGTTCAACTTATTCATGTTGAAGACAGGGGAAAACTATTTTACTGTCTTGCACTTGCTTGAGATTAGTCATATTTTTTCAGAAAATGCTCTAATAACATTTATGTCTGTAAATTTCTGTTCTTTTTCATGTTTATAATCACGTATCATCAGCACTTTTGAGTTTGATTCAATGTTTTGCCATTAGCATATTTTATGTGTAATAAACAGTCATAATTACTGGTTTCTCGAATGTGAATTTTAAATCATCACATAACTTATAAGCATTATACTGCAACAAAACAAATAACACATCCCAGATATCTGTATCACATATAGCTCTATAAATGAAAAACATAGCTAAGGGCACTCTCTTGTTACTAGCATTTACATGTACAGACAACGATCAAAACTATTCGTCAGTTATATTTTTCTCTTTAAAAAATCAAAAGAACAATGTAAGGTGAATATCAAGAAGACCCTTCTCCATATCCGTAAGAAACAAATGGATTTTTTTCTTTTTTTCAACATACAACTATGTATTGTGAAATGTACGTTTTGGGTGCGAAATGAAACAAAGAAAATCTCGAAATCATTTTAGCAAAATTAATTCAGAAATGTCAGATTTTTAAGTTTAATTTTCCCTTTCCAATCTATTATAACTATATTAGAAATTTTCCCTGTACCTATTAAATCACTAGAATGGAAAACAAAATCTGTAGTTCTGTCTTGCTAAAGGGTTATTTTGTTTTGAAAATTCAGTGTCTGTAGATTGAAGCAAAACACTTTTTAGAAAAGGCGATTTTACATGGAGATGTAAGGAAGCATTGCATGTATAAAAGAATGTTGTTTTTGGTAATTACATCTATTTCTTGCAGTCATTTTGTATGTTGGAAAATGTTAAGATAATATAATTTTTATACTTTTTGAATTATAATTTTTATACTTTATAAATAATATTTTTTGCATTCCTTATAATAAATGTGGTCATAGATTTTCCTTAAAGTAAGCAAATGTTCTTCTTTTGTTTGCCATGTTATATTTTTTCCGTTTTTAGCTTACCTAGCCTAAAAGGCCATGTGAGCTTTTGCCATCACTTGGCGTCCGTCGTCCGTCCGTCCACAATTCGCATTTTAATCTTCTCCTCTGAAACCACTGGGCCAATTTGAACCAAACTTTGGTGGAATGGTCCTTGGATGGTCCCCT
>JAULBM010297303.1:0-15139 GCA_032357055.1 Geukensia granosissima | reverse complement strand
GAGTTGCCTTACTCTTTTTTATGTGCACTTTTTATCTCTCGCATTGGTATTTTATACTGGACTCAAATGGTAGTTTAACATTAGAACTTAAATACGTAGACCTCTCAATACTAATTTGTGAATGTCAGGAAGGACAATACGAATGAAAATGTAATGTTGTGTCTATTTGGAATATCTAAATTTGATCTCTCGCACGGCTTGTTTACACTAAATTACAAAACACAATCAACATTTTATGAATTTTGATATCGTGGTATTGGTGTACGAACATTGAAGATCTCCCCATATGGTTTATGATTGTAGTATACCAACAGCTGTGTTCTTATATGATAATGTTCGCCCCCTTTATATTGGAGACCGATATATGTTCATGGTTGTATACTATTTTTGTTCATCGAAAAGTTGTGTCAAGAATTTTATTATATTTTCCAAAAAATTTTCTGAAGTAGATTAATTTGTTGTAAATTACTGCAACCAGTACATCGACTCGAGGCATTTTTGGAAGAACTCCTTGTTCTGGGTCTCCAGGCTTGGTCATGTTATTCTGCAGCTTTACTTCATATTTCACTAGTAGTGTTCCTGCAATTGACAATGGTTGAAAACTCCCTGTTAATCTGAGGAAGACGTTGTAACGTGATTAGATCTGCTAACCATTGGTTCCAAGTGTGAACATAAAAGAGATATTAAAATTATTGGAGTCTGTTCTTTAATTTTTTGGCTTAACAACGACCTATTGTGCAAAATGAGAGAAGACGTAATTTTTTAGCTTTTCCTGCATGAAACTGAAGGCGTCGGTTATCTCAGCTTCTGTATTTCAGACGATTTGAAAAAATCTACCGTGCAATAACATAGCACTTAATTATTTGATTGAATATCCTTTTCCCAGCCTCAGATCTGAGAAGTCTGTGAAGCATCTAAACTATAAATCTAGAGTTTTGTTTAAGATTCCGTGAAGGTTTCGGCTGATAAAGTTATTCCCCTTTCTTTGCAGTATGCATACATTTTTATTATCTTTGTTATGATCCCAGATTGTTTACCTCCTAATCTGTATATGTAGGCTACTGCCGTTGTATTTTCTATTCTTATGGGGACAACACAATTTTAGTTTTTGTCTTGGTGAAAGTTTCGATTGCTTATAATGCGGCGAAAACTTTATTTGCATTGCTATGTAGATTTTGCCTTTCTGGAGCACGTGTATCTCAACATTTTTCGTGCATCTGTTTCCTCTGTCGGAGGTTGCTGATATGACCGATTGACCATTTGACTATTTGATTTAATTTATCCACAGAGACAGCTCTTCTAATGTCTCTTGTGTGAGATTCTGGTTTTGTGTTTTTTATCAGAGACCTGCTATGTAGCATTTAAAGAAACTTGCATTGTGAATATCGAAAGAATCATTGCTCCGAGAGATGAGATTAGTTTTGTCTTTCAATATGAAGACTGCCTTACTATATATAACAATTTTTGCCTTTAAACGTGACCGAAGGCTTATTTTATCTGTAGTATTATTTGCAGAGACGGTTTATCCCTCGAATCCTAAGAACTCTATTATTTACTTGTACTGGTCTTGATTTTCCACATTATTGACGACACCAAAATTCAAAAGTTGGAAAATCGTGCTATGATTTGATCTATTTTTGCCCCGCCGTTAAGCGCTTAGGGCAAAAAGTTATAACCCTGTACATCCGTCCGTGCGTCATTCCAAAAAACGGTATCAGCTCAAAAACTGTAGTCACCTTCAACGAAATGATTTGAAATTTGGCTATGCTGATGAAATACAATATATACAGGTCAAGTTCAACATTGTTTGTTTTACTTCGATTCAGGGAAATGCGCTTGAATTAGGCGTCTTTCATGAAAATGAGGTTAACGATCATTACATTTTGTTAACTTTAATAGACTGATTTGAAATTTAGATATGTTTTTAAGGGTCAAATATTCAGGTCAAATAAAAAATGTTTAGTTTCACTTTTGTCGCTCCAGAATTATGTTCCTTAAAAATTAAATTGACGTTTCCGATCGAAAACGTAATATAATTTTTAATAAAACGATTTGAAATTTTGATATGTTGCTAAGAAACAAATACAAGTAAAACTGTCAGTTTGTCTTTTTTCCCCTTCCTATGAATCTTTTTCATACTTTTAAAGGTTGCGATCAATAATTTTAATGATATAAAATTTATAAAAATATTGTTGAATTACAGCCTAGAGTTTTAGTTATCTTGATTCAGATTTTTCGATTCAAAAAGCTGTTTTATCACATGGCTGTTGTGGAGAAGGCAGTTGCGGGTGTATTTTATATATTTCACGTGTCCAGTTCGTTCTTGCATCATCCCACCTTAACCGATCGGATCATACCCTATGTAAAGAGGGCCCTATATGAAAGGTCATAATCAGGTTTCTTTTTATGACCTATGTACTCATTTGGCTGGTATATTCTGTTGCATACGGTCATGTCCTTGCTGGGATCACTTGTTTTTGTTCTTTATGTTCCTTGTCCCCATTATACTGTCCGTAATTTTCGTGGGTTATCAATTTTTTCAGGTAATTTTCATCAGTTTTTAAAAATAGAAACAATCCTACGAGATCGGTAGGAGTCAAGCATCTATCTCGAGAGTTTAAAGTTCTAAATCGGTTTAATGAGTACATTGATGTGTCTATATCTATCAACGTCTAAACCTGCTTTAATACAGTCTTCTTGACTATTTGTTTTAAAAGCAATATACCCATTGTTGATTTAGATGAGTCTCAAAGTTTCTTCTTTTAATTTCTCTTAATTTTCAAACGGTTTAAGTATCCTAAAATAACACTTTTGTATTCCCTGGATACCTGTTTTAGCTCCGCAATTATTTCTGCACTTTTTCCATTATAGGATCAACATTTCGTACATTTCCTTGTTACGAATGGGAGGTTGTCTAGCATCGCCAACGTTTAAAAAATATTCTTGTCAATAACATTGTCCTTTACAAAATGCAAAATTACCAATGTCCATAAATACGGATAATTTTTGGGTGTGCTATATGTACATTTCAAGGAGTAACCTCTCATCAGTAGCATTATAAACGAAAGATGAGAAGTCAAGATCCAAACATAGCAAAAGAAACACTCAGATCCAACAAAGTCAACTTTAAAAATTAAATTTTTCGTATTTCAGTTGAAAAACGAGTTTTTAGTTGATCGGTATGAAATATCCATTTCACAAATGAAAATGGATTTCCCTTTAATGCCTTTCTAAACCGGTTGTGACTAACATCAATTCTGACCATACACAAGCTTTGATTTCTGAGTAACATTACAGGTGATACTAGTAGAGCAAGAAATGCTTATCCTTCCGGATTGCCAGAATTCAATCTAGTTTTTGAAGAGCATGTAGAGTTTCTGTTAAGTACAATCTAAATACATTTCAGTGTAGTGGTATGTGTACTTGTTTGTCTTTCGTTTCAGATTTTCACAATGTTTTTCTCTGTCTTCCCGTGATTTCTGAATGTCCCTTTGGTATGTATCGTCGAATTCTTTTGACTAATATCACAATCCTTTCTAATGAAGCTGTTACAGAATAAACCTTTTCATAATGCATTACATTTTAAACCTTTTCCGAGAAATCATTTCCCTGTGTTCTCGTGGGGACGGAAGAGTGCTTCAAATCGACGAAACTGTCCTCAATTATTCTTTTTCCTTCCTGGAATTGCTAAATAAGGAAGCAAATCCCCTCTTTGATTCTGCGCTGACGTATATAAACTGACACCGCCGTAAGCGTAATTGATCTATTTATTTGCATTCCACAATCTGCTCCTAATATGTACGATCAAAAGTAGTTTTGCTGCAAGAGAACTAAATTAGACAATGAGATTTCTTTTTTCAAACAAAGCTTTTATAGCGCTGATTGCTGCCCAATCTCTCGACTTTTTACAAAAAAGACACTAGAAAATTTGTATGGTATGAGATAATAAAAAGATATTTGCCGATTAATGTTACATTTTTAAGTTAATCTTAGTTCCCTTTTTTTGTTTATAGTTTCAGGTCTTAGGTTAAACAGTAGATATTTTTAATTTATATTATTGTTTTATCCCTAAGGTTATCTTTAGATGTACAATTATACTTGTTTGTTGGCTTTCTCATCACGTCTCCTATTTCTTTACAGTAGAACAACTGACATTTAGGGTTGAGCAAACACCAACCGGTTTGACCCGTCACATGCTAATGTGCCTGTCCCAAGCCAGGAATCTGTAGTCCAGTGGTTGTCGTTGTTTCATTTGTCATTTATTGTTTAATTTTCCCCATTTTTGCATTTGATTAGGTCGACTGTCGTGTTTTATTTATAGTTTCACATTTTTATTTCGGGGTCTTTTAAAGCTTCCGCTATGGTATGGACTCTGGTTCATTGTTGAAGCAGTCATGGGACCTGTTGAAATTTAAATTCTACTGTCATTATCTGGCTGGCTGTCTCATTGACAATCATGCTACATCTCCTATTAATGTATTCAAAATGACATTTACTTGACGCCGTTGTTATTCATGTTAACGTAAAAACAGTAAATATTATTTCTGCAAACTTAATGTCAAACGGAGAGCAACTCCTGGTTATTTATCGTATTTTGACGTTATATGAATTGGCAAAATATATATTCCAAAACAAATTTTAATTTAAGAAAAATTATGTCAAGTTAATTGGACCAATTGTAAAAAAAGCTTAGTTCGATTCTTGATGAGTCTCAAGTCCGTAATCGCAGTATTTTCATAGAAATACTTTAACGAGTTATCTAATAAGTTTACAGGTCTGTGCCATTTTAGATATATGAATCATAAAGTATCTATAAAAATAAGGCAATGTTTTGTGGTTTGGGTAGAGATTATATATGAGGTGATTAGTGTTATGCAAAGACAGAAGGCGATTAATTCCATAAACTTCTTGAATGAGACTTTCAAAACTGACTGGAAAAGTGGACAGTCTATAAAGCATCCAGATTCTGTCAAATCTAATGAATTATTGAATAGCGGGGATATTGGTTTTCTTTTTTGATACGAAACTTCTGAAAAGAAACATTTTCTTTTATTTTAACATGTTAAATAGTATTTACAATACTAGTTGTACTAACTTTACATACATTTCATCTAAGAAGTTGCCTATTCTTCAATCAACACTAAATGTGCTAACCTTTTTTGATAGGGAACGCTTGGTGCAAGAACTGTGGAAATCAAAGATGAGCACTGGCTGTACAGAAATCTACCGGATACAAGGCACTGACTACTAGACATATTTTGGAGTGGAGAGGAGTTAATTATAATGCGCAGCCACAAGTGTGAAGGGGCATTTATAGTTACCCTCGAACGCACATCCGAATGGTTTTCGCTTTTAACTCTATTTCTCTGGAGAAAAACGTTTTATATGACATTCTACGAGGCTTCGTCAGTGTATTTCAGTGATATTTGTTCTATCAAATTTATTGTTAAATCAAATTTAATCAGTACATTTCTATGGCTTGTTAAAACATGATCAATCTACTTACGTAGGTTTTCACCAGCCTAGTTGTCAATATATTTCAGGCAAATATTTCAAGCACAGTCAAGACGAGACCAGTTTAACATTTATGAATAATTATCGAAAGTAGGATGGGATGGTACACATCAACGGCTTGTTACTGACAGTGTAAAATCGTATAATAGGTAGGGACATAAAATTAAGCCTTTTGTAGCGGCAACTGTCTTTTTCGAAATCTACAAAATAGATTTTATACTTGCATCGAGCGTGCCATTCCAGAAATGTTCTTCACGCTGGATATTGCTGCCTATTTAGGTTGTTTGGATTTGAGTATTTCGTTTTATAATGTTTGCATCTAGGCTTTACCATATTTTCGGTTCTTATGTTTATGAAGAGATGTTTTTCCTCTAATTATACATACTGCATATCAAAAGTTCATTGTTTTTATATTCAACTTTGATGAAACTGTACTTTTAGACCTTCCTTATAAACTTCCGTAATTACTTGAAATACTATAAACAAAATAACAAAATGTACCCTCCCGCAAAGCATGTTGGTATTTGGCATGATTAGCTATTATGTTACTGCACTTATAGTGTACAATTATTCCTATCCATTTAGTGGATTAAAAAAAGTGGTGCTATTGAGCTCCAGATATTCGGCTTATGAAAAAAAGAATGCTTTTTTCATAAGCCGAATATCTACGACAGCAATACAAGCATATGTTACCATTACGTCATATAGCGATTAACCAGAATCCACTAAGCAGGTTAGAGGTAGTTGGTCTTACAACGTACTGGGCACCGGAGCGGTTAGACCATAGACCCATTGAGCTGACCTAACGCAAACCTCAGGTGGCTGATAAATCAAAAGTTAGTTTTCAAAAATAGAGGGTTAATGCTACTACAAAAGGCTAAAATTTTCGTCCCTACCCATCACTCCCTTCTTCTGATCAACGAGACAGTCATCCAAAATTTCTTATAACAAATATTTTTACTCCTTTACAGGTTACCATCAGGCTTTCAGCAATGAACATAGATATAAACCGGCAGTCAAGCTATAAAGGGAGCCAAAATAAAATTCGAATGAAACGGCAAATTTCCCTTAAAATGCTAAACGTATAAAAGAACTAAAGAACAGCGACACCTAACTTTAAACATGATATATATGAAATGGTTGACAGTCGATAGATGGCAATTGATAGTTAAAAAGCGAGCCATTATCTTTTGAGCGCAGCTCAATTTTTAACCAAATTATGACATAAGTTAAGGTACCTGTCAGCAAAAGAAGCAAAAGTACTGGTTATTCATCAAACAGTATTCATTGTACTTTTGTCACTAGAAAAATTAAAATTAAATGAGATCCTACAAAAAGGCTCCACAGAACCAGTTTGTCTGGCAAAAAGATGCTTCTTCTAAACTGTGTAATATTATTACAACTATTTATGCAAAAATAAGTTGTGTCAATAACATCCGAATGGCAAATAATTCACAGATTTAGTAAATGACTTCTTAACAATAGCTGTAAAGTAAAAAAATCAATCCATGTTGTAGGTTCTGACAAGTACATGTTTGAAATTTGGACCAATCAGAACAAATATTTGGCCCTGTCGGTCATAAAAACTTTCTGATCGGCACAAAAAGCACAAATCTAGTAAAAGGTCACCTTCCTAAAATTGTAAATCTGTTCAGTGATTTCAGTGAAAAAGATGAATATGTGAAATTCTACTAAAGTCAAATATTAAAGTAACTTGTAACATTATTACAATATAGCAAACTGTACTATGCGTACTTTGATTGTTATCATTTTAGAGTTATCTCCCATTGAATTGGCTCTATTGCATAATGTGTAAACCCCAATTGTAACATCTGCCTTTTTGGAATACTAGTTGAACACAAAAGTTGTTCTTTTATCATTCCTGCCATTTCGACACATAATCGAACATTAACAACACATGATATATTATTACATAACTGGCGTCATGCCAGCCATTTTGAATTTCTGATCGGCATAAAGCCACTGAATAGAGAAAATGTAAAAAATTAACAACAAACAATGCCGACAACGACGAACGAAAAGTGATAAAAAGCCAGGTGAAGAAACCCTTATGGCGATTAAATCTTGTAGGTTTAACCGCGATATGGGTTTCTTTACAAATAAGAAAAAGTTAAAGAATAAATGTCAGCGCGACTTCTGATTATTTCAAACACATGCATATACATTGTAAACCCAAGCTCATATTTTTAATCAAACTTCAATTCACCTCATTTGTGGGTTTGTTATCAGATACTGCCACGCCCAACAATCGGTGGCTAATAACGTATACATTGCTAAATGTGTAACATGTGTAAGAACTTTTTTTAACTAGAAAAAATATAATCCTCATTACAAACAAATTTGTATGGTGGTGGTTTTCTCAATGAAATAATCTGTTTTGATATAATGCTTTTTTCATCTGTAGCGTGCGGTGAAGACAACATGTTTGTTGTACAGTTTAATTTCTATTCTATATTTATTAGAAAAACTTTCGTTCAAAGAGAGATAACCGCAATACCTTCAAAAAGATTTTTGTTTCAAAATAGACCCAGATTTCATTCATCGTAGTCCTATAACATACTCTTCGCATGTTCCTGTCGTTCAACATTTTTATGGGGTGTTTCCTGCTTTTGATATGATGGAATAGTGAAGTCCTCTCACCTTCTGCAGTTTTGGCGTGCAAATTGAATTATAAAAACTGTGACGAATTTTTTTATATCCTTTATAAACGCCTTGCTATAATTATTATCTATATGATTAAAACTATTACTCAACTAAAAAATATCTAAATACATCGGTTTATCACCAAATTGCACGAATGGTCTATTTTCGTTTTCGATTAAATTATATGTTACTATAGGAATTCAAACATTCGAAGTCAAACTCTATTAGATAAAATGTTCAAACACGGAATTAATCCGATACGTGTAATACATAACCGTCAGTGATAACCTTCCGAATATTACAATGTTTGGCTATAAATTAAAACGCGGAAACGATAGTGATGTTACATTATTTTGGTAGAATCCTAGAATTTACCCCTTATATAATGGAATAATCCAGCTTGCTGTAAATAAGGACTAACTCGCTGCATGCGACTTAATGGACTTAATGAAGATACGCGAAGCAAGGTAATTACTGGAGGGATAGGTCAATTCATTCGGACTGTCATATTTGTATGCGACCGCCCAGCCAGAATAAGGCTTAGGGTTGTTTATAGATAGAGTTAGCGTCAATTATTGACTTCTGTACCGATTTGAGGATGCGACATTCTTGGGTGAAAGTCAGCGGCAGCGCGATTGAGTATTAAGTTAGGCAAATAAAGCAAGTTGAGTGTCTGCGCTTTACAGCTAAGCTATTATTTCAGAAGTAGCAAATATTTCACTCGTTCATTTATACTGCGCTACTAGGGCGACATCGCACATAGTAGGTAGCGGATGCGCCGTGAAGATTTAATCCGGAAAATAAATACTTACTCAGGAATTAACTTTCCAGTATTGATAAAGACATCAGGTACACTACCGGGCGAGTATAGAATCAAGATAGCCGAAAATGCAATAGGTGTAGTACATCCACCGAGGCGACTACCTGCAGCCATTAAAGATAAGGCGATAGCAGAGCTCAGAAAGATGGAAGAAAACGGTTACATTACAAAAGCTGAAGAACCGACAGAGTCGGTCAATTTTATGGTTGTAGCCGTCCGTAATGACAAATGAGAATATGTATAGATCCTAAGGATCTCAAACAAGTAATTCAGAGAGAAAATTATCCATTGAAAACTATCGAGGATGTTATTCCATTGATACCGAATGCGAAGGTGTTCTCAGTTTTAGATGGTAGAGCAGGATATCTACAAATAACACTAGAGGAGTCTTCGTCTTACTTGACTACATTCAATACTCTTATAGGCCGGTAGATGGTTAAGACTACCGTTCGGAATTAAATGTGCTCCAGAAATTTATCACCGCTTCATGGATAAGATGTTAGAAGGTATTCTAGGCGCTACCACTATCATTGACGATATCCTTATAGCAGGCCGCAACATGGAGGAACATGACGAAATATTGAAGCAGGTTATGGAACGTGAAACTAGTCACAACCTGCGTCTTACTTTGACAAACTGCGTTTTGAACGAAAGTCGGAAGTAGCATACATGGGACACGTATATTGTAGTAACTTACAAATGTTTGCGTCCTGCTAAAGTGAGAGCAATCTTGGAAATGCCCGATCCACAGTATAAAGAAGGAGTCAGAAGATTCATTGGACTCGTTCAGTAATTAGCGAAGTTTTTACCGAATCTGAGTCAAGTTGACGCTCCGCTTCGAAAAATCTTGAAATGTGTTTTTCTTGGGGAAGTGAACAGCAAAAGTGTTTTCAGCAACTTAAACGTTTATGCAGCACATCACCAGTTCTGGCGTTTTTCGATGTGACTAAGCCTGTGGAAATTGAGTGTGATGCGAGTCAGGATGGCTAAGGGCTGTCGGTGCAGGAAGGCCGTGTAATTGTGTATGCTTTCCGTTCTTTATCCTAATCCGAAAAAGATATCCACAAATCGAGGAGATGCTATCCATTGTATTCAGTACAAAGAAGTTTCACTGTTACATATTCGGCAAAAAAAAACATTTGTGTGCAATGATCATAAGCCGTTAAAGCAGATATTTAAGAAACCGTTGTTAGCTGCACTATGGAGAATTCAGAAAATGATGCTTAAGTTACAATGGTATGACATACAAGTATGCTACAAGAAAGGGAAAGACATGAAAATATCCGATGCTCTGTGGAGATCTTATTAACCCCACACTCATGAGAAAGAAGAAGGAAACATAGTTCAGGACATGATTTGTATGATATCAATCAGTAAGGACAAGTACTCAGAAATCAAGCAAATGACAAAGACGGGATTACATGTGCTTTTTGAAACCATCCTTAATGGAAGGCCCGACATGAAATCGGAAAGTCCATTTGAAGTTTGAGAATACTGGTATTTGAGAGATCAGTTATCTGTTCTAGACGGAATTATCTACAAAGGGCTAACAATTGTCTTCCCGCCCAGTATGCGAGACAGTTTGGTAAAACTTTTTCACAAATCTCATCTCAATATGACAAAGTGCAAGAAACGCGCACGTTAAGTGATGTTCTGGCCGTTTATGAACTCAGAAAGTTCTGTCGAGTAATAGGAATTGATCACGATACATCTAGTTTGCATTTTCTAATGGAGAAGCCGAACAAGCAATCAAGACTGTCAAAAATCTATGGAGAAAAGCCAAGGACAAACATTTTAGTTTGCTAGATTATAGGACTACGCCATTAGAAGGTATTGACGTATCGATGTCGCAACTTTTAGTAAAAGACCGAGAAACACTCTATCAACGTCAAAAGGTTTATTGGAAGCAAAGTCACACAATCCACTTACCGTGAAAATACACTTTCATCATGAGAAAGAAAAACAGAAGTTTTATTACGATAAGCGTAGAGGAGTAAACGAACTTAAACCGTTGAACACAAAAAGTACTGTCCAAATTACACCTTTACCCGGTACAAAGGAATGGATATCAGGAAATGTTGTGAAACATTATGGTAAACCAAGATCGTACGTCGTTCAAAGTAATACTCAGGAAAACAAATAGACTGTACCGCAAAAATCGTAAACCCTTGCACACTTCTACAGCAGAAGAATCAAAGGATTATGAACGATATACCTCAAGTGTCAATTCCGTAAATGAGAATCAGAGTGACAATTCGCCTAGTGAAACTAAGACGAAGCACAAAAAGCGATACGAATGAGGAAAGATCCGCTGTCAGCGTAGCCAAGGAGAACAATGATCCAGTTGTTATCACCAGAGAAAAGAAAGAAACCAAAGAAATATGAGTGACTTGTAAATGTGAATTTTTTCAAATATTTTGACTTTAATTTTCTAAGTAGCAAAGGAACTTTTCATTTATTTTCACGCTTTAAAAAGAACTTAAAAGTTTGTGAATTTAAACTGTGAAAGTCCGCTGTGAAATTTTTAGATCTACAAACCTTAAAATATTTCAATTATAAACGTTAATAAAGACCGTTTAGAAACATTGGTAACTCTTATTCCATAAGAAAAGGAGATGTAATATAATTCTTTAAATTCTTTTTTAATTCGGTATTTAGACATATTGCGTATATTGCTTGTTTTACATCCCCTATCCTGTGGATGTGCCGTGTAGATTGAAACTGGAAAATAAAATACCCTACTCAGGAATTAACCTCATAAGAACCGTTTTAACACGTTACAAAACTATGTTTAAGAATCGGATTAATTGGTGACTAACTGGATAAAATTGGAACAAAACAGGATATTTAAGTAAATATAAAAAAGTGAAAGTAGCACCGATTGATTTTCTTATATCTTTCCAGTCTATTTCCGTAATCTTGAATATCATAAACAATTTTTACGCTTTTAGAAGAAAAAAGAAAGATTTTCCACAAGTCTTCAACTTTGTAATGAATAAAACACAATATTTTATTTTAGTTTTGATTATTTCACTAGAATAAAGTTTTGCGTCAATTTTACAAATCCTTAAAATACCAGAATTCCCCCGCACTACAAGTCGGTCGAAATTTTCTAAAGGAAAAGGTAAACTTATTTTTTGTTTCGAAAGAATCGCTCTTTATAAAATGATACACTTGATTATTTATTCAACATGATTTATTTGAGTGCTAGTAAACAAAAAATGTAAACGTTCTTGCTGGGTATCCAATTGAAAAAAATATTTTTTTATGCCACTGTCTCCAAAATTGTACAAAATTTGCTTTTTACATTTTCATTTGGTTTGATTTTTTTTTCGCAGGAATTCATTCCATAAATTTTTTAACGATTTGAAAAAAAATCGCTATATTGGACACACTCTAGAAAACTAAAAACTGGGAGATGTATACGCCTTACATCAGGGCAATTGTAATGTTACTGCCAATGAAACGGAAGATGAATATTTGACAGTTAAAGCCATTGCGTTTGTCAAATAGATGAAGCCTTCCTATTTTGTCTATAACAAATTCAAAGATACTAAAGGAGCATACAGAAATCGTTAAATCAGAAAACAGACAAGACCGGAGTCAACAAAAAACGAAAGTCAAACATAGCACGCATAACATACACTAAAACCTAAAACTTAAGTAACACGTGCCCTGCCAATACCATGGTGAGTCCAGGAAGTGTGTCATCCGTTGTGCTACTCAGTAGACAAAGCCAGTGAGTATTCGCAATCGATCTTAGTCACAACTTGTATAGGAACGGAATTGTTGTCACAAGTGGGAAAATATCCATTGTCGTTTGTGAATTGGATATTTCGTACCGTTCAACAAATCACGATGGGGACCGAAAAAAATTGAGGAGTGATGACTTTAATTTTTCTTTGAGAAAGATAGGAGTCATCTCTCCGGAAATTTTTGGTCGCCATCATGATTTGGTTAACCGGAAAAAATATTCATTTCACAGATGACAATAGATATCTTCCAACTGTAGTGATTACAAATCCGTTCCTTTACCGTTTGAGAATAAAATCGATTGACTATACACTGGCTTTATCTCCTGAGTGACGGGTGACACTAGTGGAGCAGGAGTTGCTTAGCCTTCCGAAGCACCTGAACTTACCCTGGTTTTTTGTAGGGTTCGTGTAACTCCAGCTTTTAGCTTTCAGTGTAGTGATGTTTGTTCTATATTTCTGATTCGTATTATTTGTTTGCTATGGTCTTGTCAGTCTGCTGGTTTAAAGATTTCGGCCTGCCCATTTGGTATTCTCGATTTTTTTCATGCAATTGATTGATCTTACTTTATCGGTAATTTGCAGTAATTCCTTTTGACCTGTTCTGACTGACCAATAATTCTTGAACAGGTTCACAGACAAAAATTAAAAAAGAAATAAAACCGAATTCTGTGTGCACCTTTGGTATCTTCGAATTCCTTCTATAAAATTGAATATAAAAATATAAGAAAGATTTTTGCACATCAAACCAAAACAAGAATGAAATAATATTATTTTTTAAATGTTCCATTAGCTTTGAAGTGTTCATAATTTTGATCAAGCTAACTGCTGTTCAAATGCAACCAACGCAAGCGCCAAACAGCGGTAAACGTTCGTACCTCAGCTTATAACCGCTGCCTCAAGCCCTTTTTCCTCAGACTGGATACGCCCTTAATTCCGTGCGGAACTTTTAAAAACCGAACAGTTTCAAATAAAGATACATTTTTATTGTTGCATTTTCCTGAACTTTTTCAATATTGCTGACGTTATTTTCACCAACTAGAAATAAAAACCGATTGTTTTCAACTGGGTGCTTTTTCAATGACATTTTATTCTAAAATGTTTAAAATACAGTAACACGTAACTGTAATTTATGTCAATTTCGTCTGATAATGTTAAAACGGAATGCTGTTTTCCCGCGTAAACAAAAATTTGATATGGCTTGAGGCAGTAGGGTAAATCGTTACTAGCCAAAGCTAGGGCGTGTTTCGGAGTTTGCATCCAACAGTGACTAGCGAGTGTTCAAAATGGCCTGACATATGTAGTAAGCTAGTGTTTAAATTGTCTACTGTCAAATGACTGGCGACTGTTCAACAGCGGCTGTAAAATTGAACAATATTGATTCTAGTAAATTGAAAGACTCGCATATAACTTTCGACGGCCGCTAATGTATATCTTAAAAATCAACTGAAACAATTTCAGGAAATTTTCACATCTTTTTAGAACATGTCCATAGATAAGCTTGGTAAACATCAAGAACAAGATGGTTTCCTTGTAAGTTTTAAAATAAAAAATAAGACATTTTGACTTTTTTATTGTCTTTCTGTGTGCAAGACCTAACAGACTATCATTTAAACCAATTATTAATGGAATAAAGTATGTATAAATTTCAAATATAAAATGCTATAACAAAAAGGTTCATCAGCCATCAATGTTTACATTCAAAACTGAATAAGCTTTCTAAAATAACAATGAGCATGTTTATATTGGGAGTTTACATGTTTATAAGTATAGTTCAAGAGAAATGTAACATTCGGCGGCATGGTACTAAAGTACATGTACCACTCCTTGTCAAAGCTAATACTATCATTGCAAGACGAAATGAATATAGGGTTTGAAATAGTCACATGTCAAATATAAAAACAAATCACAATTTAAAAATTACATATATACAACAAAATTTAGTAAAATTTTTACTATATTTTTTCTTTATTTACATATGAATATGAAACTGTACAACAAAATAGTAAAAGGAATGGGTTGGGTTTGACCCGTTTTGCCGTACAATTAAGGGTTTTCGAATTTTGAAACAACAGATCCTAAATAAGCATTAGAACATTACAACTGTTGCTTAAAACAAATCAGACAAGGTTTTAGATTTAAAGTGCACATGTCATAGCTGATGACGTCATTAACATGGTTAAATTTAAAATGTATTGCCAATATCACTATATGGAGCAATTTTATATGGTTTTCGTTAAAATGAGTAATGGCCGTATTCGTGTTCATTCAAAATATTTGCATATATGATGTAACATTTTAAAACTAGAGGTTCAGGAGGCTGAGCCTGTATCGCTCACCTGCCATTTGGCAAAGAAGTTTCAGAGGAGAAGATTTTTTAATGAATCAG
>JAULBM010297292.1:0-15140 GCA_032357055.1 Geukensia granosissima | reverse complement strand
CACCCCACTTCTCCCTCTCAGTCTCTCAGGGAGAAGTCACTTCTCCCTCTAAATTCAAAGTAGCTTGAGCCCTGAATGTTAATATTAAAACGGATGATTTTCTTTCTAAAATTGTTGGATCTATTTCTTCAGAACGCGGACATATTTGAAGACATCAGTCAGCTGGTTTCCGAGTTTAATATTCCGGCTCGCTCATAATGCGTTGGGATAACAGGAGACAATATTATGCTGCTATACGAATATCATTTGCTATATTGGTACGCTCGTATTTGTATAATAAAAACTCTTAATTGCAGGATAAAAACTAGTATTTCATCTGTTTTGTATTAAAATTAGAAGCGCTTGAAAGCATGAATGACTTATCTGGTCATAAAAAACGTCAAAGCTAAGTTTACATGAATACATTTGAATTAAGGATTTGTTATTGTTTTGAAAAGAACATACCAAAAAGGTATTCCATATCCACATTTAACATATGTTTATAAAAAAAAATTGAATGCCAAATTTAACTTGTTTAAAGGGCTTATCTGGATAAACCTTCATCAGACATTACATTAACAATCTTCAAGATAATAGAAATAGCTAAACCTTTCACAAAGTTTTTGTAAATCTAAGCGTAACTTTAGCTATGGTGACCATGTTATTTGGCAGATGAGATCATCAAATGTAAATCATAAAGAACACCAGCCAAGGAAATTTCCAACTATGTTCAGATCAGATTTGTAGGATGATTTCAGAGTAAGGAATCTTGAATGACATTTTCTGTAGGGTACTTAATCAGTAAACAACACTACCAAAAACGGAAAAGTATCCTAAATTAGCCTATACTTCGAACATTTTCAAAGATTATAAGGTTCCAATTTCAATTTTTAGACATAATCTAAGGATCAGTTAGGTTTATTTAACAATTTTTCAAAAGAATTTTACTTATTTTGCAAAAATATTGAATTATATGTTTAAGGTATGAAAAGTTCATTTAGTTGTGGGTAAAAATCCGAGCATAGGATATTGATGAGACTTTGAGGTTATATTCAAATTCATAATTTCTTTCATTTCCACGCTCAGATTTTTACCCAGACAAATATGAAGAGTTTTAGGGCCATTTGACCTTTCATGACCTCATTCAACATATGGTAGTAATCCTGAATGTTAAATTTTTTTCTGAAAACGATTCACAGTTGACCATTTCTGCAAAATATAAGTTTACAATTTTGCAGAATACAATAGAATTCAATTTGAGATGTGGTTTATGAAAAGAACATTTTCAAAGTTTAAGCCAATACGAACACAATTAGGACTCTGGTAGTCAAGCTTAATTTCTAAACCAACGATCATGCAGTGCAACCGGCTTAGCGTTTTCTAAAAGGTTTCAGCCAATCAGAACACACTAATTGATCTAGATTTCATGTTTTACTTCCGTTAAGCAAACCATTTACAGAATCGGCACAATCTTTATTCCTGCAAAGTTTTTTTCTAATCGGCTTAACGGTTTTCAGCAAATAAGATTGAAATGTAAGAAGTTAGCAGATACTGACGACAAGTAAAAGTGATGGTTTATGCTCACATGACCCGTTGATAAAATTTACATACATGTATTAATTTAAATATTTGAACACATTAGAAATATCAGCTTTTCAACTTCAACGATTTTACCATTTAAAATGGCCTGAGCGGTCTAGGTGTTGATTTAAACTTACAGGACAGGTACTGTTGACTGCAGCTAGTGCGAGATCGCGACTGACTTTGTACTATTCAAAAAGGTTTTGTCGACTCTCATTGCAAGTGATAAGTTGCCAAAGGGCGTTCTCTCTTGGTATTATGGCCTCATCCACCAATAAAAATAATCGCTGCGATAAGACTGAAATATTGTTAAGGTGGCGTCAAACCAAACCTTTCTTTATAATCTTGCGTACCTCTGCATCAATATTTTATAAACAGAATATATAAAAACATTACCAGTCATTTAAGTGACAGTAGTATCTGTAGACTATAATTTTTCAAAAATTATTTACTGCAAACTTGCCGCCAAAATCATTGCCGGCAAAAAATTGTCACCAGCTTCTAATTAAATTTTACCGCAAACTGTCGGTAATAAAACCGCAGCCTTGCAGCTAATGTTTGCCAACTTTCCATAAAAAGTTTATTCTCATTTGAGCTCAAATGGGTTTGTGGCAGTACATAGCACATCGTCTTATGTTTATAATGCTAAGCGGAACAAAAGTAAGATTTGTCCGGAAGAAGAAGACGACGATGACAACGATGAAGAGAAATTACAGATAGATCAAATTTATTTAAAACATAAAATGTGGTTATGTAGCTTATTAATGTTGTGGTAATCGACTTCCCTATCGTTATATTTTATCTGATAAAGGTTAATTCAAAACACATTGTATCTAACATGTTCTTTTATTTCCAGAAATGGCTCCTCATGGCGTAAGAGTGAATGCTGTTAAGTAAGTATATATATACTGACGATGTAAATTATTATGACTTACTCAGCAATACTTTTGATTTTCGAAATTTTCGAGAAATTCCACTTCATTTGTTCTGAAAGCCAAAATAGTGTCTTGTGTAAAAGTGTCCTTCCTGTTAAAAGCCGAGGACAATACATCATGATCATCAATGTGTTTTAAGCCATCCTCTGTTTTTATCATAAAGAACTATTGTCTTCTGGACACTTTTTCACGGCAAACACTAATGAATCCTACACTTCCATATTAAACATTAATAAATGCTCTAATATATTAAATTGAGCTGCGTCAGATAGAAACAGGCCTTCTGCAATTTACCATTCAAATAAGTTATGTTTTGGGTCAAATTAGTAGGACTGTATGTTTACACTATCTTTGTGTCCCAAAAACTATCTTTCAAGATAGTAAAAACAAATATCATATAAATGACACATATTCATTCACTTACATTGCATAAGGCTGATTTCTATCTGATTGGGCTCAATTATTGTTAAGTAGAAATAACTGTTCTGTTTGATCTCGTTTACCGTTTGTTATCGGTTGTCATTTATATGTAATTGTAATGAGTGTAATAATAATTTTACAGTCCGGGAACAATAGTGTCAAACGTAGCTAGACGGGGGCCGCGGGGATATAATGATGAAGAATACAAAAAGGTATGAGATTAACAATAAAATGTACTTGGTTGATTTAATGTTGCTTTACGTCCAGCGGCAATAATTCATGCATATTCAGGACGAGAGCATATAAATTAATGAATGAACCATGATTTGTGCTAGACAGACTTGCTTAGCCGATTTTTTAAGCATACTTACTCACGAAAGCAACAGTCTACAGGAAGACCTGCCAGTTTATCCAGACACTTTTAGCCCGTCACTTGGTGTCCATCGACGTCGTCCGTCATCGTCTTTAAAATTTTGAAAAATATCTTCTCCTCTGAAACTACTTAATGAATTTAGATGCAATTTTGTTTGATTGTTTCTTCACAAAGTTTGTGCTTCGATTTTTGATCTGTTGAAAAACATGACTGTCATTACTAAATATAGAACATAGGAGTTTGACCGAAGATTTTTGCATATAGCTCAAAAACCGTTACCTTAAGCCGAATTGCGACTAAGGTAAAAATGCTCAGCATGATGAGATCCATCTATGGTGAGATTGTTGTAGAAAACCCTTATCTCTTGTAGGAGTTATGGCCCTCTTTAGACGTTTTTAGCTAAATTTGAAGTTAAAATTTTAAACAAGTGAAGACACAAAAATGTTTCGCCTGTATGTGCGGCTTTGACCCTATAGCCAAGTAGACACACAGATTTTCTTATCTAGATATTCAATATAAAACCACCACATTAAATTAAACAAATCAATAGTAAGGAAATGAAAACATGATAAAAAAGGTAAGCTTTTGTTGATCAGTCAGGGGTGTAGCAAGACCAAAAATCATGTGTAGGCAAGATGGGTTGGATTGGTTACGCCCCACTCTTTGTTGACCCCATTATTAATAACATATAATTTATTGGGTAAAATATGGTAAAAGGAAAACTGAACTGGTGCTTGAGTTCAGATATTTTTTTCTAGAATTTATCTGATAACATATTTGTGGCTCTTGTTAATTAAAACATGAATTTACACTTTCGTAGTGCATGAACAACTACTGGAGTGGACATTTAGTAACCAAAGTCAACCACAACCCATAGACTTGATGGATCTTGTGCTTTTCTCAGTCATTGATGATCATCATGTATCTATCACACGCTTCGCTCTTTAACAAACTATCGCCAAGTATTTTGAGTGTTCAAATATATTCCAACTAATTGGATACTTCGGTTAAACTTAAAATTAATTTAATTTAAAAACATCATCTAAATGAAACATGATTATTTTTAAAACTATTAAATGCAATAATTAAAATTGTAGTATTTCTACATAGGTCAGTGAAAATGGGAATCTTATTTTTATCAAAACATAAGCAAATTATTTAACATTATCAGAGTGCATTACAAATGCAGGGCAAAATAAAAAAAATCCATTCCATTAGACAGTATAAGAACTGCCCATTTGTATGTCAAGTTATTAAAACTGACTTCCATCAGTTATTAATGTCTGCTTGGTCACTTAACTTTGCATGCTGAAATGATAAAGTAATCATGACAAAAACTTACAGCCAAGTAACATGATAATAATTGCGAATACAATGTTTAATGTTCAAATAAAATTTTCGCTATTTGGAAATTTTTTCCTATAAGAATGGAGTAATATTTACCGTCCCCAACTTTGGCCTCTAAGGAAACGGAATTGATTGTCATTTGTCCATTTTTTCTGTTAAAGTTTTATTTTGATGGCATTATTTGCAATTGAACCGCATCGATACACTCTGCAATATCAGGATAGCAAGAATCAAATTGTGAGGTAGAAGTCAAACAAACCTTCGCTGAAATCGGTTCAATTATAGCCCCTCTACAGTTTGTTGCTTGTTCCGATGATGTTTCTCACGTTGGTGTTTCTTCAGAAGAATTTGACTGGAAAGTAATACCTATGTCTCCCTTTCGCGACTTCATTGCAGGCGAGACAAAAACTACTTCTCTGAAACTACTAAAAGGATTTAGTTAAAACTTTGTATGATTGTTCCTTTGGGTATTTCGCACAAAATTGTTGCTTTGATTTTTGATACGTTTAAAAACATAGCTGCCGTTACTAAACATGGAACATAAGGATCCGACCGAAGATTTTCGCAAATATCTCAAAAACCGTTACCTTTAGTCAAATTCTGACTAAAGTAAAAGGGTTCAGCATGATGAAATCTATCTGGTGGGTATGGCCCTTTTTAGACGTTTTTTAGTTAATTTTAAAGTTAAAGTTTTAAAAAATCTACTCCTCTAAAACTACTGAATGGATTTAGAAAAAAATTGTATGATTGTTCCATATGGTATTCTGCACAAAGATTATATTTCGATATTTGATCCATTGAAAAACATGGCTGTCGTTACTAAAAATGGAACATAATGGTCTGACAAAAGATTTTCGCATACATATTTAAAAGAACCGTTAACTTTAGCCAAATTCTGACTTAGTATAATAGTGTTCAGCAAAATGAAGTCTATCTAAGGTGAAATTTTCAAGGAAATTCCTTAACTCTTGTTGGCGTTTTTGCCCTTTTTAGGTGTTTTTAGCTAATTTTGAAGTTATAGTTTAAAAAATCTTCTACTCTAAAACTTCTGAGGCAGTTGTCCCCTACTAAAATTTTATACAGCATTCGTTCCTGGTAAGGATCAGTGAGGAGTATCTGTTAAGTGAGCGATACAGGTTCCTAGAAGCCTTTAGTTCTGACTGGGCCGACCCGTCTTTGCTTTTACTCCTCGATGCTTAGCGGAGTAGCAGCAAATACCATTTTAATGGCTTTGGCTTGACTGGCGTGGGATCGAACCCACAACCTTCTGCACTCGAGGCTAGAAGGATCAACGAGGCGGAAGTTATACTGGTAAAGGTAAATTACAATTAGATTTATATGTTTGATTTATGATATGTTTATTATGAAACAGATTGTTATAATATATTTTGCCACTTGCTTCTGTTGATTGCGACATTTATCTACATAAGGAACATTGTATATAAATAAATACCTGTACAACCATAATTGATAGGGAAAAGTAATGGAATCAGTTCACTTGGTGATGAAACGAAAAGCACACAGTATGATATCAGAATAAATGCATGCCACAAATTTAGCTAATATGTGCTAATCAAGAATTCTCAAAACCGTGATCAATTGGAGGCACAAAATCTGAACCAATGGATAAGCCAGGAAAAATTTACACATGACCTAAAGGACATCCGCTAAAAAATATCTTTGATCTTTATTTTTTAAACAACGCCCTTGGTCAAATTAAAGGCAAAAAAGAATAAAAACTAATGAATATATCCATTGACACCTACGTATTGCTTCATTTTCTTATTGCGATTTGTTACAGTTTTTATCAAGGTCAGCTCGAAACCACCCCCTGGGGAGAGTTGGTGAACCTGAAGATGTGGCTGCAGCAATATCATTCCTTGCATCCGATGAAGCATCGTTCATTACTGGACAAATATTATTTGTTGATGGCGGCCGCCATTGTGTTTCAGCTGGTGTAGCGTCAGATGCAAAATAATTTTTTATACGACACAAAAATTTTGTGATCGTATTATGTTATGGGCATGTCGTCGTCCGTAAACAGTAAGGTTTCCTCTCAATCACTTGTTCTATTATTTGGATCCATTTGAAATTTTAACACAATGATATTCAAAATAAAATACAGATGGGGATTGATCACTTATCCCCCTTCATGTATTACTGTTGCCAGCACTTTACTGTGTTTCCAAACTTACCCAAAGGCCAATTTGTTCACCTTTCACAGGAAATATGCTTCGGTCGTATCATGCTGCGCTCACGAAGCACCTCAGTTTTGTTCGCTCAAAACGATGTTATATGTTTATAAGTAATCAGAATATAGTTGTTTATATTAAACGTTATGGTTACAATAGTAGATATAACCCCAAGTTTAAAGAGTATAAAGGCAGAAACCACTTCTACATCGAGTAAATCCTTCCACAAGAAATTCGAAGATACCAAAGTGGCAGACAGAAACCGTTTGGGTCAGAAGATGGACAAGACCATGGCCAATAAATAATTGAAAGACAAAAACAGAACACGCAACACTACACTTAAAACTAAAGCTAGAGTATGACGAACTCTTTAAAATCCACAAGTAACATAAACCTGGATTTTTTAAGCAGCTAGGTTTAATTGTATTGATTTAGCTAAAGTTCAGTTAAGCTGATATATGACTTTAAGCTAGGACGTAAAGTGTAGAAATTGTCGCGAAGTGGAACGAGACGAAAACTGTTTGACCTTTTCACTTTCAAATTAAAGGAAAGACATACGATTTCTTTTACATTTTATTATTTAAGAGGGAATTACGCCTGGTCCCCCCATGAACACATGCCTTAGATAATTCGTAGGATATCTTGATTATTCTCACAAAATTCAGATTAGCTAAGTTATTCTCAACAAATTATTTCTCATATTTATTTTTGAAAAAGTCTTCGCTTTTCTTCAAACCAACTGATTTTAAAGGTCAACTGGGCTTAAGTTGGCAATTTCCTGGACATTATTGTTTTCAGAAATAAAGGGTTACGATGTCTGATTGTTTTATATCAACATGGATTGTTTCATACCATTCTTTAAGATGATTATTTTTGTGCAAACAGTCAACAGGTCAGGGGGAGGGTTGAGCGCTTACCAACCGGTTTTACCTCGCCGCATACTTATGTGCCTGTCCTTAGCGAGTAACCTGTAGTCCAGTGGTTGTCTTTGTTTAATTAGTCATTTATTGTTATTTGTTCAATAATTTGTTTGGTCGATTGTCGTGTTTAATGAATAGTTTCAGATTTTATATGTTGGGGCCTTTTACAGCTTCCGTTATGGTGTGGACTCTGGTTCATTATTGAAGGCCGTAATGGGACCTGTAGAAGTTAAGATTCGATTGTCAAACTTGGTGGATGGCTGTCGCATGGACAATCATGCCACATCTCCTATTTTTATATTACCACTTCATAAGATATCCATTTTTTATAGCAGTGGTTTAGATATTCTATAGTTATTGGAAGAGAATGTAATGAAAAAAATAAGTACTCCCAAAATAATAATTCAGCCGTTGCTTAATACTTTAGACCGACTAGGCGGTGTAGTGGTAAGCATGCTCGTGCGGGAGGTCGTCGGTTCGATCCCCGGCCGAGTCAAACCAAAGACATTATGTCTGAGAAAAGTGGCATGTCTTGTGGACTGATGGTTTCGTGAGCTAGCACATTAAATATCCAGCTCAGCATATAGGTCTATTTCAAAGCAGGATTCATTGATCATCATCATTCATTAATACGCTGTCATCCTGAATATGCATGAAATATTTGCCGCTAGAGGTTTAGCACCATTCAACCAATCAATCAATCAGTCAATCAATCAATAAACATCAATCAATCAATCAATCAATCAATAAATAAACATCATACATTATATTCCATTAGTATATGGTCACGTTACCGAACAAGACATTGAAAAAGATTTCAAAATCAGATCACAAGAATTTCCGGTGTGTGAGACCATAATGAAATATCTATTGGGAGGTCTGAAATCCATAGCCAGAAATACAAGACAAACTCGAAACAAAGCAAAAGTTGCAAGGGAAATGCGGGCAACGGTTTCAACCTTGACTGACGTGTCCTTGTAAATGTAGATGTAATTTACACGACAACAACAAATGCTTTGAACAGGCACGAGAGAAATGAAACAAGTTCTTCCCATAAATCATAATAGAAATATGAGACTAGGAAATGACACGGAGTAGTGAATCAACTGCTACACATAAACCCAACTGATGTTTGAGACTAGGAGAAGACATGGAGTAGTGAATCATCTGCTACACATAAACCCCAGTATAAAGTAGTGACTAGGAAAAGACATGGAGTAGTGAACCATCTGCTACACTAAAACCCCAATATATAGTATGACTTGGAAAAGACATGAGGCAGTGAATCAACTGCTACACATAAACCCCAATAGATGTTTGAGACAAGAAAAGACACGGAGTAGTGAATCAACTGATACACATAAACCCCAATAGATGTTTGAGACTAGAAAAGACACGGAGTAGTAAATCAACTGATACACATAAACCCCAATAGATGTTTGAGACTTTGAAAAGACATGGAGTTGTGAATCATCTGCTACACATAAACCCCAATATAAAGTAGTGACTAGGATAAGACATGGAGCAGTGAATCAACTGATACACATAAACCCCAATAGATGTTTGAGACTAAGAAAAGACATGGAGCAGTGAATAAACTTCTACACATAAACCCCAATAGGTGTTTGGGACTAGGAAAAGACATGGAGCAGTTAATCATCTACTACACATAAACTAAATAGATGTTTGGGACTAGGAGAAACATGGGGTAGTGAATCAACTGCTACACATAAACCCAATAGATGTTTGTTACTAGGAAAAGACATGGAGCAGTGAATCATCTGCTACACTTAAACCCAATAGATGTTTTAGACTGTGAAAGAGATGGAGCAGTGAATCATCTGCTAAACATACACCCAAATATATAGTAGTGACTAGGAAAAGACATGGAGTAGTGAATCTACT
Organism: Geukensia granosissima; assembly: GCA_032357055.1. Taxonomy (NCBI): domain Eukaryota; kingdom Metazoa; phylum Mollusca; class Bivalvia; order Mytilida; family Mytilidae; genus Geukensia; species Geukensia granosissima. The sequence continues at coordinate 5,488 of JAULBM010297292.1, read as the reverse complement.
GCTACACATAAACCCAATTGATGTTTGTTACTAGGAAAAAAGACATAGAGCAGCGAATCAACTGCTACACATAAACTCATTAGATGTTTGACACTAGGAAAAGACATGAAGTAGTGAATCAACTGCTACACATAAACCCCGATAGATTTTTGATACACATAGGACAAGACATGGAGCAGTGAATCATCTGCTACACATAAACCCCAATAGATGTTTGCGACGTAGGAAAAGACATGGAGTAGTGAATCAACTGCTACACATTAACTCAACAGATGTTTGGGACTATGAAAAGATATGGAGCATTGAATCAAGTGCTACACAAAAACCCAATAGATTTTTGATACACATAGGAAAAGACATGGAGCAGTGAATCATCTGCTGTATATAAACCCAATAGATGTTTTAGAATAGGAAAAGACATGGAGCAGTGAATCAACTGCTACACATAATCTCCAATAGATGTTTGAGACTAGGAAATGACATGGAGCAGTGAATCAATTGCTACACATTAACACCAGTAGAAGTTTAATACACGTAGGAAAAGACAGGAGCAGTGAATTATCTGCTATACATAAGCCAAATAGATGTTTGGGACTAGGGAAAGACATGGAGTAGTAAATCTACTGTTACACATAAATCCAATAGATGTTTGAGACTAGGAAAAGACATGGAGCAGTGAATCAACTGCAGCACATAAACCCAATAGATGTTTGGGATTAGGAAAAGACATGGAGTAGTGAATCATCTGCTACACATACACGCCAATAGATAGTTGAGACTATGAAAACACATGGTTTATTGAATCAACTGATACACATAAACCCAATAGATATTTCTGACTAGAAAAAGACATGGAGTAGTGAATCATCTGCTACACATAAATCCCAAAAGAGAGTTAAGACTAGGAAAAGACATGGAGTAGTGAATCATCTGCTACACATAAACCCCAACAGAGAGTTAAGACTAGGAAAAGACATGGAGTAGTGAATCGTCTGCTACACATAAACCCCAAAAGAGAGTTAAGACTAGGAAAAGACACGGAGTAGTGAATCATCTGCTACACATAAACCCCAATAGAGAGTTGAGACTATGAAAAAACACGGAGTAGTGAATCATCTGCTACACATAAACCCCAATAGAGAGTTAAGACTATGAAAAAACATGGAGTAGTGAATCATCTGCTACACGTAAACCCCAATAGAGAGTTAAGACTACGAAAAAAACATGGAATGGTAATCAACTGTTACACATAAACACCAAAAGAGAGTCAAGATTGGGAAAAGACATGGAACAATGAATCAGCTGCTACATAAAAACCCCAATAGAGTGTTGTGGCTAGGAAAAGACATGGAGCCGTGAACCCCGTAGAATTTAAAGCAGTTATATTGTCACTTTAATATAGTGGTAAAATACTAAACAATAAAACAAATCGCAACATTAACTAAAATAATGTTAAAAATATCAAGTACCATAAGCGTAGATGTTTGACAATGTACCTTAAGTTTTACGAACCAGTCCATATAAAATCAAGCAGGAGATTATTCATCCAAATCAAAGACTCAAAGTTAAACTTGTTTTAAAGTCGGGTGAACTTTCTGTTTACATAACCAGCCTTTGTTTGTCATTTGACCCTTGTACTTTTGAGATAAAAAGTAATAGAATGTACATGAACACAACCATTTGCAAGAATTACTGTTCTTGATTTGTTTGATTTCTTAGAGATATACATGTATGATTTTCTCAATAGTACAAGACTTGACTGAGAAACGTCTTTAATCGTGTTATCATCTGAGGTATGAAGTCTAAAAAATCAACTACATATTGGTGGGTTTTTCAACACCATGTATCTCTTCACCATTGATATTGAATGGATTTTATACAGACTGCTACTTAAGTGATTAACCAGAAACATCCAGAAAGACTGTCAATCCCTCCTTGTATCAAGTAACATACACAATTCATTTCGAGTGTTCTATGGTCTTCACTTTTCGTTCTTTCGTAGTCTACGTTTGTTCCTTAAGACAGAAGAGTTTTACTGGATATGTTTAAACTGAACATGACCAAATATTCCTAACAAATGTAAACTGTTACTTTTCATTGATCGATATAACAGTTTGGTACCCGGCAGTGAACATAGGACCATTCGGAGAATACACACAAATGAATATTCATTGAAAAACACGAGTAGATTAAAACCAGAAAATGGCATGAAAGTTCTCACAACAATCTAATAAAAGACAGGTTTATTTGGTGCCATATGTCGACGAAGTTGGCATCCAGGGGGACACTAAGTTTAACTAAAGAAACACGGAAACGTGCAAACGACTTTTTCTTGAGAACCGCTAAATATAACGAAAACAGGCCAAAATTTTTAATACAAGGTTCATTACAAGTGTTATATATTATATAAAGTGCCTATATATCATTGAAGAACTTGCACATACAAAGAATTTCTACATGACATCCATCAATGTTGAAATCAAACATGACACAGTTTTTCCTTGCAAGATGTCAGCTTTTGGTACTTTGACATGGGCGCTTTGTCAATATAAAGGTCTCAAATTGAGGACCATTTTTGGCATAGAAACCTTTAAATATTAATAGTACATAGTACTTAAATTTTCCTCTTGAAAAGTTGTTAAATTCTCGAACTTGGCTTCTATATTCTTCTCAAGGCCCGTAAATATTTGAGATTTTATTAAAATACTGAGTTATTTAACAAATCAAAAATAAGTTGATTGAGTAATCAAATGATTAACATGCTAAGTTTTATAATGATGTTCTCGGAAATTCATAAACAGTTTTTCTAAAGTTGATCAATATTTAAGTTTTAGCTACGGAAAGACAAGGTATCCTTCTCGGGCACAAAGTTTTGAACAGTCTTACCTATATATGCCACTAAGCAGAATCGCAGCTAAAACAAATTTTAATGTCTTTGTTTTGGTCCAAATAAGATCAAACCTACGACCTCAGACACTCGAGACAACACGCTACCTTGCTTTCGAAATCGAACAACAGGTAAATGACCGGTCAGTTTCTACAGCGACCTCCACCACAAAAATTTGTATAGAGTATTAAACTTTATTAAGAACTGTATCAACACAAAAAAACCAGAAAAATAATTCAGGAAAGTTGTAGGTGAAGGCCACTGTATTTAATCAAGTAAATTAAAGGATTATACTAATATTTTTCTGTTTTAAATTTTTTTTTCAAAATCTGTTTTTTTTCAAATTATATCCAATTTAAGTACAGATTTTGATATCAACTTCGCAAAAATTCTTTTTGAATTGCTTATTTTATGCATTTTCGTATTTATTTCGTGTTAGAAAAACATTGTTCCATTTCTCGATAATATTTTTATATCGATGAAAGTTATATTCCGATAAACAGAAATCATATCAGGCACAAACCACCAAAATTAAGTAAAAAAGTGACACAGATTGCCATTGAGGCTTACTAATGCCATTGCAATTAAATTTGGCTTTTGAATGTATGTAGAAGTGGGTCGTTTTTTTTAGCGTTAATTCCATATTCATTCATGTAAGTAGCAGTCTTCATAAAATTCCAGCAATATCAATGGTTAAACCAATCAAAAATTCATCATATATAATCTTTTTTTCCTATAATAATTTTTCATATTTCGCTTTATACATTGTTATAGATGTTGTGTCTCTCGAACTGAATTTCCTATGCGTGAGTAACAAGAACATATCTTAAAGGAGTTCCACTGGACTTTCATAACGTTGTTTCTGCTCCATTATTTTGATAGTTTATGCATCATAAAAATGAATATAAGTTTGATTTTCACTTTATTTGGTATGAACATAAATTAAGAGTTAATAGTATTGTATTTGAAGATTTGCCGGCATCAATTGACGATTTCATGGTCGCAAATTTAGTTTACTGGCGAAGCGTAAGTAAACGGATATTTGCGATTATCAAATCAAAATTGATGCCGGCATATCTTTAAATACTATACTGTTTAATCCATTCTAATGCAAATGAATACATTTACGTTAAATTTTAATATTTTAAAAATATTGAATAAACGTCGGCGCGTGCGCAGTTTCTCCGGCGGCATCAAACATGGATTTGATGCCATGAAAATTTCGACGTCATCCAATCAAATTAAATACTTTTTTTATCAGAATAATGTCGTCATTTATAATGACTTAACTATAATGTTCGTAATAAGTGGCCCTAACAAAATATGTCGCCGTAATTCCACCAAATTTTTTACATGTGGCCCTAACCGGCTTCCGTAGATACAAAATATCAAGTTGTAGCTTGAAATTCTCGTAAACATGCAATAAATTTGGCATATTAACTTAAAATTTTAATTACGTTTTATTGGAAGTTTCTTATTACTTTGCTTAGTGTTGTATTTTTTATATTTGCTTTATGTTTTTTTAATTATTTTTTTGACTTGCAATTAATTGATGCAAAAACGTTGTTTTCTGTTTATCCGCTTATGCCATTCAAGAAAGAGGAGAAACATATTCCCGAATCCCCTTTGTCAACCATAAAAAAGCCAAATCTCACAGTTTAAAGTCTTTTAAAAATATTAAACTAATCGTTATTAAACTGAAAATCGAAGGAGATTAAAGATAGCAAACAATTACAATTGTATACCAAAGTTTGAGCCCTGCCAAATCTTTTAGGATTCCAAGCCAAATGCACAGATAAATCAATAAATATAATTATTTAAATTAAGAAAACATATGGTTGACAATATGAGTCTTATATGATAAATAAAAACATCTAAATTCAAGTTCATTCAAATAATATATATATAACATTTTACAACATTATTTAAGACGTCTCGTATTGAAGGCAGTTTAAAGTTTATGTTTAAATGGACCGTTCACTGACCTTGTTCTTGTATCGATCAAGATGTCACGTATTCATTTGACCTCATTTTTTCAGTTGACTTTCGGCGCAATATTCTTTGGATCTTCTGCAACTCCTTTGATCTTTAGATTTTATCTAAGAAAAGCATGATTAATTGATACAAATTAAAAATTGGTTCCAGTTTGTCACGAAATAAGAATTTACTTAGGACTTCCAAAATTCTCTGAAACTGATATTTTCAAGGTATTTGCTCATTCAAAATGTATTTGTTATGTGTTGTGAGATCTGTCCTTTACAGATGATCCGCATTCATATGGGTATACGTACTTACTGTGAACTACCCTTCATGTGTGGGTTTATCTATTGATGGTCCTTTGAATATGGATACACTTTTTTTAGCTCACTTGGCCAAAGGCCATGTGAGCTTTTTGTCATCACTTGTCGTCCGTCGTCCGTCCGTCGTCCGTAAACTTTTCACATTTTAATCTTCTCCTCTGAAACCATTGGCCAAATGGAACTAAACTTGGTAGGAAGCATGTATATAAGGTCCTTTATAAAGGTTCCTCATTTCGTGCCGATCCATCAACAAACATGGCCGCCACAGGCAATTCTTGTTTCTGATTGGCTGATATATTAA
>JAULBM010297271.1:0-15143 GCA_032357055.1 Geukensia granosissima | reverse complement strand
TATAGGTGATAGGATACAGTGATCTATACAGGTAAGTTTAAATCAACTACCTAGACCACTCAGCCACCCAGGCCCCTGTGACTTCTTTTGTCTGCCTACCTACATCATTACTGAAGATGGAACTTTATTGCTAGTTATTTAACTTCCAAATAGCTTATCGACACAAATAGGACTACCACTATTAGTTAATCAATTACACTACATATACTTTAGAAAGCTTCCTTTATGAAGTGATTATTTAACTTCCTGGAGGACAGCCTGAGATTCAAGTAATGCCGAGATTATTTCAAACTTTCCCCCTTATGCTGTTTATACAAAAAAATTTGTGTTTGCCAAATTATTTTTTTCCAAAAAGACAACAGTAAGGCCTGATTTATTTTCTTTTCAAAGGTCCAACTAGAGCAGATTTTATGGTTCAAAATCTAAGCAGGATTTAAAAGACCAAGCCACTCATTTGAATTACTCACAAAATCATTGGTTCATGCCCTTATCTCTGATAGTTTAAGTCACTTCTATAAAGTTAATGTTTTATGGTTGGTTGGGATTTAATGTAACATTGACAAAATCATATGTCCATGGTTTTGTAACAGAGGACTGGCCATTACATAGATGTAAAGCATAAAAATTATATATATTCCCTATTAACTGTCAAAAATAACATTTGCATGAAAACTACAAGGTATTCCTTTAAAACAAATACTTCATCCTGATTTAAAATTGCTTTATCTATTTTATGTTGGACTTTTAAATAAATTGAGAGGTATGTTTAATACCATATATAAAAATAGAAAAATGTGGCATGATTGCCCATGAGACAGCCATCCCGCAAAAAGACAGTCAAATTTAACTTATGCATTATGGTTTTCAATAATCAACAGGATTCCATACCACAATGGAAGCTGTAAAAGACCCCTACAATAACAAAATGTGAAACTATTCATAAAACACAAAAAACATAATCAATATTCTGAAATAAAAAATTCTCTTACCATAAGATGACAACTTCTTAAATTTAGCACAGAAAAGGAATACAAACTGATGAACTGCCATTATGAATTTGTCTATAAAATCATTATATCTTGCTTTATGAAGGAATTGGGTGTGGTCAAGTGTAGAATTATTATTAATCAACTCAGAAACAATAAAGCACTGTGACATTCATCCTTATTAAAACTTAGAAATGAAATCAACATCCAAAGGTCAATACACTGTTTTTTTTTTTCCATAGAGATCAAGGTCTAGCGGCGGATCCATGGGGTCCAAGGGAAATTACCCTCCCTCTTTTTGAAAATGTAACATTAATTTTTAGCACTTGTTTTGCAAGCAGGCGAGTATGTTTTGGACCCCTTTCCAAAATTCAGATCCACTTGTATAGGATAATGTGTTGGCAATTGGGTCACTTTTCAAAAAGTCTGGATCGGCCTCTGAAGTCACACTGGACTACTTTACACATGACCTAGAAAGCATGACCAGAATAATTCAAGCATGACTTTTCCAACTACATCAGTGCTCCAAAAAATACAGATTACTTCTGCCACTACTCTACTGGATTCTAGCTGACAGATTATATTTGGAATTTTAGAACTTATAATGCTCCAGAGATCTTATATACAAAACTTCTGAACAAAGGAATTAAAAGTTCATGATACAGCAGCTGACTTGGGCATCCCAAAAAGATGCCAATTTTTCAGTCCATTGATCAGAACATCCCTGTTCCTACCCTCCTGATTATTAGTTTACATATCTTCAGTTGAACTCAATAGCTCGAGAACCCAACAGATTGCTTGGAACTGTTCAAGTCAAAGGTCTGTTTAAATAAACAGGATCAAACACATACAATGAATATGAAAATAAAAAGATATGGGGTAAATGTCTGAGAGACTTCACTCCAACCATGAGAAAATAGAGGAATATTCAAATCTTGAGGTCTCCACAAGTCCTTCAACAAGGGTGAAATACCACTCTTTGTGAAAAGTTCTAGACGGCCCCAAATAATAATGTATGCATAAAATAACACCATCTCACCTGAATATTATCAAAAATGTACAAATAACAAAACAATAAACACAATCCTATGACCACAATTCCTAACTTGGGGCAGGTACATTAGACATGTGGTAGGGTTCCAAATAAATTGGAGTTCATAAACTGACCTGAATTTGGACATTTATATTATAGTTTTTTGTTAAAACTAAAGCCTAATAAAATGCAGTACAACAACTGAAACTATATAAATTGTCATTGTATTATATAAAGTTTATATGCAATAATGTGAAATTAGAAACATGAACTTACATATTCATTTTTACTGTCCAGGAAATTGTGTCCTTTTCACATGTGACCTTATACTTAATAATTTCCAATAGCAATAAATTCTTATAATTCCCACAAAGAATTTTATAAAGAGCACTAATATATCATCACATTTATGGACTTAGTCAATATATCAAGTAGTTTATCTCACTCTTGATAACAAGTATTTATAATATTCTGAAATTAGCTGAACAACAGTTTATTTTTAATCATAATTCAACCGAATCAAGGATTGTTTTAGGTAAACAACAATTTATTTTTAATCATAATTCAAACAAAATCAAGGAACAACAATTTATTTTAATCATAATATCAACCAAAATTTATCAGAATCAAGGATTATTTTATGTTAACAGCAATTTATTTTAATCACAATTTAATAAAATATATCCAATTTCTGTAAGGATGATTGCTAACAGGGAAAAAATCCAGAAATTATTTTTTTCATAAATATTGTAAAATTAATAAGTGGAGACATTTTTATATGTTCTTCCTCATAAGTAAATAAAGGTCAAGTATCAAAAGATATCAAAAGATGGTTACTTAATTTATATATATCATGTTTCAATGTATTTTGTTTGTAAATATAATGACCAAAATAATCCATTTAATACATATACATTGTGTATCATGTTTGGAGAATTATACTTTGTACAAATTATCTCCCTTTACCCAGAAAAAAATACTTTCCCAGGTAGACATGTATAAACCGAGATGGCCAGTATATTTTTTTTGCAAAACTTAAGTTTTGAGCCCAAAAATGAGCCTTGCTACTCAACATTTATTATTTGCCAGAATCAATTTGAAAGGGGTCATGTATGCAGCATATATATCTGAAAAATTGATTAATTTTGTTTAAACTGACACACAGTCTCCAGTATAACTTCAGGTAGTTGGACCATAAATAACCACATTATTAAAAATACCCAGATTTGCCATAAAACCAAACGTTATAACATTGGAAAGGATCGGGAAACTTCGGAAAATATTTTTAATTTAATTCAAATCTTTCAATATTTTACACAGGTTTACAAATTATTTTTTTCTTTATTGTTAAAAACTCAAAATATTTGACCACCTGGTTGGAATACCTTAATTGTTTTATTATGCTTTGACCACAGGGTCTGTTTATCATGACAGACAACAAAATATTATTTTGGTATATAAATTTTGATAGGACAAGGACATGTCATAATAAAAAACAAAAATATACTCACCAATAGATGAATGTCTCCTCTTTGACCAACGGGTCCGTTTCAAAACATCAAAATTTTTACTAAACCCTCCAAAATTGAAAACACCATCCAAATCAAAGTCATCAACTTCCATGGTTAAAGTCTATTCAGAACCAGTGGTTTTACAAAATGATTTACTGTATTTTAATTTGTCAGACAAAAACATATGTCATATAATTATCAGTTAACTCCATAAAATTGTCATGAATTTGTGATGTGTTTCAAAATGTGACACAAAAATCATAAATATTATGATAATTTTAATAATCAGTTAATTCCTGTTATGAGCAGCAATTAATAGTGCCATATTTCTATGATAATATTGTAACCAACATATTTATTAGCAGATTATATGTTGATTTTAAGTCTCAAGCCATAATTCCAATAATTTCAGAAAAACAATAAAAAATTTGTTGAGTTATCAATGACCAGGTGTCACAGTCTTTGATGTAATAAATCACAGGTAAATTGTTACCTTATCTCACCTGGCCACCTGGAACACTAATAATTGTTTTTAATAATTTCCTCCAATAATTGGTCTATCAGAAATTATTTCAATAAATATTTAGAATCTAAGAATTTATCTTATTATCCATATAGTCCAGTTTTACAAATAACTGTTGATTTCACACTGTTTTGGAAAAAAGGTTCTAAGAAAAAATCCACTTTGTACCGTTATTTATTTTTTTAAATGAAATCCAAGAGTCTTCCATTTACACACTGGATAATTTGTGGCATGTAAAATCCCAATGAAATTTAAAAACTCCCTGGAGTATTCCATCATCTTGTTTTATAATTAAGATGAACTATTGTTTTCAAGGTGCGTGTCATTGTTTTTGTTGGCGTCAATCAAATTTTGAAGGTAGACAGGTAAATTGCTACATTAGCTTGTCCTCCCTTCCATTTTTCCGAAATACAACAAGATTCGGATTGCACATAAAAACCTATTTATGGCCGTGGTGTTGTTAGTTGCTTTTTATGGAATAGTAATATTTTCATAAACACGACTGTATTTGTATGCAAAACAAAAATGCTCATTACCATAAAATGCTTTCGTGATATGAATATAAAGTTAATTGTTTTAATTAACTTACAAGAAAACAAATTAATTTACAACAACTGCAATCATGTAACTTCTGAATTCTTACACATTAAACTAAGTTAATTAATTAAACTAAAATTTTATTTAAAAAAAGTGTTCTAGAAACATGCTTGAGTTATCTCCCTTACACTTAGCCTACTGAGGTACTTATCCTTGTTAATTTTTAAAATTTCTTGTGGGTTTCTTGCAGAGTTCATTTATATTATACCCTTTGACTTTTCATTTATTGATTTAACTAATGCAATGCATCTCTACTCGCTAGGGCAATATATAATTTTGTTTTCTTTTTTAATAAACAAATGGCAAGAGTAATTGTTTTTCAATACCAACTCTGACTTTGATACAACTGTATGACATACAATAAATACTGTCACTACTCCAAGCCACAACCTATTGACTTTCAATATGTAAAGCTAAATACAGATGAACAAAAATATACATTATTCAGTCTGTTACTTATTTTAACATCCCAGTTTGTCAACTCCATGTTCGTCTACTATTTGTCCATTACCATTTGGTCTCCTTCAATTTACTTTAACGAAGTACTTTATACCTATTTGGTCATTTTTAATAAAATAGGGGAGTTTCTAAAGAGAAAAGAAAACAGCATTCTGAAGACCCTGGCTGCTACAGTGACATTGTGAAACAAGTTTATGACAAAATATAAGAACTTGAAGTGACAACACAGCAAAGCTTTTTATTTAAACATGACTGTTGAGGTATCATTGTGTTCAAGCTACCCTATAAATATTATCAAAATTGTTGAGCAATACATTTGTAACAGTGTTAAAATGATATTTTGTCAATGTTCTAGGTGGTTAAGGGCATAATTCCTTCAGTAGTTCGGGAATCATCTTTAAACTTGTTATTATTGAGCTAATGTATAAATATTTTAAAAACTGGATGAGAAATAAATTTGCAAGAGCCCTTAAATGGATATTTTGTCAATTTTTTAAGTGATTAAGGAGTATATCTCCTACAAATTTTTTGGACCAGGAATCACTTTAACCAACTTGAAGTATTATTGAATTAACGCTAATGTATAACTATTACACAAATTGGATTTGAAATTTATTTGTTCAAGCACTACAAGGACATTTTGTCATTTTTCAAAGTAATGAAGGAGCATAACTCCTATAAAAATTTTCGACAAGGACTCATCTTAAAACTCCCTTGAGGTATCATTGAGTTAAATCTGCTGTATTATCCAAACAATGGGAAATAAATTTGCTACAGCTCTTACTGGTGGACTGATGCACAGACAGACTCCCTCCATTACCATATCCTCGCACCTTGTGGCAGCATGGGACAAAATGTAGGGGAGGGGTAAAGTTATTGCGATAGAACTCAAAAGTATGGATTATAAATGCCAATATGCTCACAACAAAGAAATATAACCACCAAAATTACAAAAAAAAAATGTGAAAGATCAAAATATTATTACAAATTTAATTTCATACTTTTTGAAAAAAAAATTTCAAGCACATCAGTAAACAGTGCATTATAGACAACAAACATGAAAAGGGGTCATGGGCATTAATCTAATATGTTTATCCAATGATCCCCCATGATGCTTCTAGTATGCCAATAATCTAGTTTCCCATTGTTACAGTACAGGGGGATAACTCCACATTTTTGTCAGGACACCAACTGCCATTGCTCCAGTTGTCAATCCTTCTTTAAATAAAAAAATGAAAAATTATGTTGGAGAGGTTGGCATTTTGTCATAGAGGCTGGTTACAGTCATTTGTGCTTAATACACTATCATGCCATCATAAAATTTAGACCAACAAAATACATATAGATAATGAATTGATAAATGCTATTATCCTGTTCCTCTTGATATTTAACTTTTACTCTCTGGTTCAGAATATCTTAGTGCAGAACAAAATAATGATATTTGTAATTTATTCACAAAACTAAATAATTAACAGAAATAATTTCCTTATTGTATCTCATCTCATATTAGTTTTACATGCATTTTCAATTTCAATACTTGTTAGTACTTTTTCATTTTTCTCATTTCTTTCTTGCAACATGTGCAACTAATTGTCTGTATTAGTTATGTGTAAGGAGTTGGATTATTATAAATAATACAGCTTGTTTCTGAATCCCACTGTGTAACTATCTTGTCATCTTCCCAAACCAAGGTGATGAAGGAGAGAAACGATGTGAAATCAACTGTGGGTAACCAACGATGCTATCTTGTGTATTTCATTGTTATATTGACTAATAAGTTTAACAAAAAATGTATGGTGTTCATTGGCATTCTCACCCTGTTATCAATTCAAATTTTTTTATCAAGTTTGAAATAACTTTTACAGAAAGGTAAGCAATTAGTATAAAACAAGTGCCAATGACTACTTGTTCCTGAAGTACAGACTGTTTGCAAAGACTTAGGATTGCTTTGAGAGAACTATTGGGCGAGGAATTGAGATGTACTAATATGAGGCAACAACTACTGGTTGGATATGTAGAAACTGATTGGGAAAACTGAGTGATTGTGAGTGTTGCTCATGCATAACTGATGTGGTGGAGCCATGAACTAAGTATTGATTTGTGCTGAACCTTTATTGATGATGCCACTGTTTGATAAATAATATGGACCTACAACTAAGATAGCATCACAAATTTCCTTGCTTACAATTGCTGATACCACTGCTACTGCCACAAACAATATCCCTATGTCTTGTTTCTGTGACAGGCGAGACAAAAAATAGGGGAGTCCACTAACCTTTTCTACCAAATCCACCACCAAGAAAACTCGAATGTCGGGACACTCTAATGCCACCTCCTGAAAATATACAATGCATAAATAAATTAGTTTCTATTTAAATCATAATTTTTTCCACTGAGTAATTAAAAAAAAATAAATTGGGAAAAGAATATTCAGAAAAATGTTTTCAGCACCACAGTAACTCAATGGCACCACTAATACTGGTACTTTAAGAATACTTAAAATCAAACTGTCTTTTGGTGGATGGTTTCATGAACAATCACACCACATCTCCATTTTTTTATATTTCTTATTTTAAATTGTCAGTAAGCTAGAAACCAGAGTTCAATCCATAAACTGTAGCTTTTGACATTAAAAATCAATAAAAAAACATTACATATGTACTGTAAGGTCACTTTTGTCTCCAGAATTTTGCCAAAATTTCAAAGGACTCAAAGCAAAATAGTATATATATGGTACACAAAATCAAAAAAGAAAAATATCATTTTTGTAACCTATCATCATCATCATGCTTCCCCCCAAAAGTTCCTAATTTTAGGTATTTGATTGTGGGTTTTACACAGCAAATTACTGCTTTTACTCCCACAGCCTAATTTGGTGAAAAATATGCTTTTTTCATTGCAGTATAGAATACACACATCACTCTTCAATATTTAGGGTATATTATACACAAAAAATATAAATATGATAGCTGCATACAAAAATGTACTCCTTACTTTGGCTGAAAAGAACTTGACTTCCTTGGAATTCCCCTAAAACCCAAAAATTGGAATGAAACCCAGATCCCTTTAATATTTAAGTAGAATGAGCTTCCTATGACCTCTAACCTTATGACCCCAAAATCAATTTGGTTCCTCCATTTCTTATGGGCAAAAGCCACAAAAGCTTGACATTAAATAAGTTCAAGTGCAATCATGTGGAAAATGAAATACTGACCCTATCCTTCAAAATACCAGCCAATTTCGACTTTCATGCATCTAGGTTAAAAAAAATTATTGGAACAACTTTTTGGATTTTCAAATGGGTTTAATGGAAAACAGGGTTAACCTGTAGTCCTTTTAATCTGTTAATTGATTCAGTTGTGTACACACATTTCTTGCCCTTAATTAGGTCTGATTGTAATTCAAATTAGATGGAATGTGTAAACTGTTAAATCGGCATGAACTGTCTCTTCATACATCTGCAAGACAGATCATTTTTGACTGGAAGATCAAAGTGAATAACCTATATAAATGATTGACAGGAATAATTAATGTCATAATTGATCTGATGATATTTTTATAGGAAAAGGTAAAATATATTTTAGTTTTTATGTTAAAAAATACAAGGAAATAGACACAATTTGCTAATTTTGACCTAAAATGGTCTAATTTAGAACAGCAAGAAGTCTTCATCAAATCAATCCCTTATAGCAATGTGTCTACCTGATCGGATATTCAAAATATTACAGGTGCTGTTGTTTGTCCTGTGCTCATTTGAAAATTGTTGATTTTTGTGAAAAAATTAAGTTCCAACAATGTCTAAATTTATGCATTTCTGGTACAGCCAAGCTTAGGTTTGGTGACATAACTTATTTCTATCAAAAATTTTCTAAAATTCACAAATCCTTTGCGCGACATAGTTATCATGGAAAAAGACAAATTTTTCCAAATCTCCAAATGAGTGGAAACTAAGAGCTTATTAATAAAATCTGCAATATACAAAAATTACTGGAACCTTTCATTAGAATTATGAAGATTCCTTTTTCCAAAATTAGTAAGAGCGAGAGACTCAGTTCATGAAGCGTACATTAATCTCAAAGAGGCTGTAACTTTAAGGGAGATAAGAATTTTCAGACTTTTGCAAGAATTACACCAAAGTGAAAAAAGAGAAAGGAACTGCTATGATGCAACAAAAAACTATAATATTCTGATAATGGGGATCTGTGCCATTACTGATCAGTATTATTAACAATGTATTAGTTAAAGCAGTCGAGTATATGAACCTTAAAGTATCAGTTCATATTAATCAAAAATTATCCATTCAAGCAATAAATTTCCTGTTAGGAAAATGACTTGTGTGGTGACACAAGGTACAGTATTACAATTTAACAGTAGAGATCACATATTAATGGACTTTAAAGGAAAAGTAAATAAAAGTTCAAAACTGACACTGATGGAGAATGGTAGTTATTTACACTATCTTTACATGATTATTATTATTTTTGTAAAATACCAGTATAACCTAAAGAAGATTATAAGTTACATCAGAGTGTCATTCAATACACTGATCTTAGTCATACACCAAAAAAGGAACTGATGATAAAATTAGAAAAGTGACCAGTCAAATCCAGGGTGGAGACAGTATTTGTCTGGTATAATATTATAAATTAAGGAATTAATATATGCATTATTTTTGTTTTAATCATAAGACTGCTGTCAAAAGAGTTTGAAGGCCATAATGGGACCTGTAGAAGTTAAAATTCTACTGTCACTTGGTGGGTGGCTGTCTCATGGACAATCATGCCACATCTCCTATTTTATAATATTATTCCTTTACATGTTGTAATAACAATATACAACCAGAAAAATCCCCTATGCTCAATATTCAATAATCATATATGTACATATACTAAAGAAATCAAATATAAAAGGCAACATCTTATTTTTCACACCTTCAAGTAATCCTTTGTGTAAGTTCAACTCAGTAATTTTCAATAAAGGAGAAGGTCCAGTAAGGTTCCTTTTTGGACCACAAATTTACACATTATAAAAATCTCAGTAAGATATTATCTAAAAGTGTTTGTTGAATAGAAAAATAAGTGATCTTAATATGTGCAGCTTTCATTTTAGTATAAAAGTTGACACGTGCCTTAAGTATGACATCATCAAACAACGTCATTTCCCAAAATGTTCAAAAATGTTTATATTTTTTGTTGATTTTGGGAGATTTTTGCCTCTTTTCGTATTGGCCGCATGTGTGTTACACCAAAATTTTTACACATATGATGTAACTTACTAAACGACATAATATATGTAAAAATTGAGGTGTAACACGTATGCGGCGAATACTAAAATGGCCAAAAACGAGTATAAATTAGACAATATTTGGCTTATTTGTTGAATGTTTCATTTTTGGACAAAGTTTGAGCAATTAAAAATCACTAAATCGAACAGTTTCTATTAGAAAGGTAAATTACATTTTAAAGATATAACATTACAGTTTTCATAAAATGTAAAACTTCAAATGTATACTAAACTTTATTTTTTAGGCCGAAAACGGTCCTTATCGAGTCTACTCCTTTCATGTCACATTTTATTTTCATCACATGACAATCATGAATATTTTTGTGTGATGGGCCTTGATTATTAATCCCTGAACTTCTGGAAAGGAGAAAAAGGGGACAGTTTGAATCTAACACATCTAGTATTACCTCATGTTCTGTTGCTTGTGCCTGTTCCAAATTAGGACATCAGGCATCTGATTGTCATGCCATTTTATATTATTTCACTTTCATTCATTTTACATTTAATTTCATTTTTTAAGCAGCACAATTTACAGCTAATCACAAGGAGTTGGGGTCCGCCCATGTTGAAGGCCTTGTGGAGACCTCTATATTTTGAACTTTCATTAGCTTCTGGTTGACATGTGTTGCAGAATCCATGATATTTACTTCATATCTTTACTTTCTCATATGAAATAGTTTCTGTTTATCATCCTTTGATAGACTATTGGAAATTTAAAGATGTGGCAATAAACAAAGACATTATTCAAGAGTTATGGCCCTTGAAATTTTTTGTATTCATGGTTTTGATAATTGTAATAGAATGATTTTTAAAAATGTGGGATGATTTCCGAAGTTTGTTAAAACCTTTTTATTGCAATATTTACTGAAGAGAAAAGAGTTCTAGTACTGCAAGACTAGTAGTGTCATTTTGACTGTAGGATCAGGCAATGATATTCTGATTTGTCAATTATATAGGTGGTCCTCTGGTCAAAATAAAACATTTTTGACTCCAGGATAGGATATAGCTAATGTTTTCCACAGTAAAATTAAAATATAAACTGAAGAAAAAATACGCAAAATACAAAAGAATGAAGACTATATTTGAAGTTAATAAAGTTGGCATAAAATATTATATAGATAGTAGTAGGAAAACTGTAATACAGGATTTTTAAATGTTGAAATATTGATATTGGAATAGTGACAATGGATTTATATTATATATTTTGTTTATTAACCTTACAAAGTACTTGCACAAAAAATTAGCATATATTGGGACCCATGAGCCACCTCTTATTAGGGGGGACATTCAATGGAACTTGGAAACTGAAGATCACTTGACTTTCTTCAAATTACTCTGCTCCATATAATAAAATTAAGATCTTTACAAATATATCTGACCTATGCCACATACAACAAATACCTCACCTTTTCTAGGGTTTGCCACTGGTAAATTTTGTCCTACATTAAATGTCACTGAACGTTTAACACCTTTAAAAATCCTAAAACGGTTCTGTTTTACACTTGGAGAATAATGCAAATCAGCCATTCTGGTTTCTTCCCTTAAACGGTGCCTGTTATATTCCAAATCTTCAGTCCTCAGACCACTTTTATACATTGTAAGTTCCTATCACATTCAAAGCATAAACTTCCACAATTTTCTGATTTACTCCACGAAAGTTTCCTAGATGTTGCACGAAAATTCAGACATCTTATTTGAACACCAAAAATCCTGGAGACACTTATCAAAGTACCTAGCTTAACCTACGAACTTTAAAATTCCTCATGTAAACAATTATCAGTGTTAATTAAATACCAATAAGTTTGCTCTGAAGAGGAATGTCTTTGTTTTGCTGGTGAACTATAATCACTCATAGGTAAGCCATAGATTTACATACCTAGAGTTGTCAACACTGTCCAAAATACAATTCTTTTATCACCTGATTAACTTCCACAATTAGCACTGATTAGCTTTATAAATTATTTACTTTTACTTAATTTTGTGAATTATATGACATCATTTTTCAAAGATATGAAAAAAGGCAAATTCAAGCCACTATTTTGAGACTCAACCAAAATCAAAATTTTTTGAAATGTTTGTCAAATAGCCTTATTCAATCTGCCACAGTCCTAAATTCTTCGAAATGAATTGATATTCCTGAAAGACAATCCTCCTCCACAAAACATTCTTCAAATCCAATGAAGTAAAACCACTTTGTCCACAAAGTGTAATTTACATGCAGTATATCTCCTTTTGTGCATACTATTATAATACACCTTAAAATAATCTGTGTGTTGGGTGAAAACTTAAAAACACAAATATCAACTTCCAATCTGTTGCCACAAGAATGTATAAATTAATATTAGTCATATAGCAAGTTTTTCTTAAAATCAAATTTTCTTCCCAATTTAATAGATCTGGTTATTTTCTCTTTAAAAACAAGATAAAAACACTAAATAAGAAATAGTAGAAATATCATTAAATCCATTTTTGGGATAAACATTAACTTACTCATCACCAATAAAATGTTTCTATTTTTCACAATTCTAATATTTTCCACCTAGGTTGAACTTGGTATCAGTACAAAATATCACATATATATAAGTTTTATTTTTCACAGTAATGTGAAAAAAATCCATTCAAGTTCAAATGTTCAAATATAAAAAGCTTTCACTTTTTACTACAAATAGTTAAATTTTGTTAAAAGGCAAAAAACGTAATTTGTATACACAATGACAATCTTAACGAAAATGACATTCCAGCCTCCGTGACTAGGTTTAATCAAACAACTATTTGACGGATCTACCCATGTTTTGTGAAATATAATATGCCGTTCAATTTGTTACGGCAGATTTCATTATTGTCGTTGTTTATGCGGTATCACAAATGTCCATCAGGGTGTACGTACCATAAATCAAATGGCATCTTTCCAGCGATACCCTGATATTAAAAATCAATTTCCGTCATTCAAATTTATCTATTCTTTCCAGTTTTTAAAACTCCACATAACAGGTAATAGTCCATCTTCCATTTGTTAAGCTGTCGGTCATTTTGGTGGACAAACCTTTTAACATAATACCCAGTGGCTATTTTATACAATAATAACTTCAAATTGAATCAAACCTAATATTAAGTTGATAGATTTTACATTAAGGTAATCACTTTAAGGTCACTTTAAAGGAAAGACATATAAATATTTGCTGAGAATAATTAGTAATATTCTCAGGTTAAACCAATCTATCACTCTTAGGCGATTTGTTACCATTTATTTATATGTATTGACAATACATTATGCAGACTATCAATTATTTAGAGAAAAATGTCACAACAGTTTGAAGAAATTGTCAGGAGAAAGAGTTTTTACAACTGTAATCAATCCAACTATATATACACAATCCAAAAAAATGGGGGGAAAAATAAAATTTTGTTCAAAACTTTAATGTAATGTAAGCTTTAACTTGTCAGGTTTACAAATTCACATTTAGAGTTTGAGCACCTTACTTGAAAATTGAGTTTTTAAGAAACCAGTCTGTTAAACTCCCAACAAATTATGGTCACTGAAAATTGTCTTCAGGCACCCCACCAAAAATCTGTTCTATGCAAAATTCTTTTTAAAATTTTTACTATTTTCATATTTTTTAGCATATGTTGCTTTGATCAGTATGCACAAGATGTAAACTACTTTGTGCAATTTTACTCATTGAAAAAATGATTAGACCCACATTAAAGACAAGCTACTAAACTTTTTTTAATTTTAAAGTCCTCTTTACATAACTTTCATTAGAACTTTGTCTTTAATCACAACATGCCATGAAAAATGTACCAGTTTGCAACAGTTGTCATTAACATTCACTAATGTTTTTGTCTAGCTTTGTTCATGTAGGACTTGGTCTTTGCCAGTTAATTTTAGGGCAATCACAATATACAGGCAAGACCCATTAGGTATCAAGAGGATGAAAACTGTTTAATTGATTTTAAATTCAAATAAATTATTCAACTTTAAATTCAAAGAAAAAGTTTAACACAAATGTTTTGCTGCCTTGCTGAACTACTTTCCCTATATACAACCTCAGACTATTGGCCTCATGCTATATCAGAAGATAGACATTAATATTTTTCTGACCTTGAGGAACACAGTATAACACATTCTATACACTGACAATCTGCTGCCAAGTAAGATATTTTTATTGACTACCTGTTGAGGTTTGTATTGATCCTAGAAACAGCTGTTTGTATCAATCCAGACCATTACATCTTTTGTCATGTTAAAGTCAAGATTTTATCTAGTTTTGAATTTAAAAGACAAATGACTTCCCTGTACCAATGATGTGAAATCTACCATCAATGATAAGCAGTACATCTCACCTGCTTAAATTTGCAATTTACAAAAGCCAAGCTTAGAAATGTTAACACCTTCAAAGGTATAATTTCTATAATTCTTAACATTTATGGTGCAAACATTGATACTATATCCATATTTAAATACATATCCTCCATTAAGCTCCTACTATTAAAAAAATTTGCAGTCGTATAAAAACTGAGGTGCTCTGCAAGCGCAGCATGATTTGACTGAAGCCTGTTAACATGAGAAAGTTGTACAAATGAACAGTATGGTATTTGTTGACACAGTAATAATAATGGACACAGAAAGTTGCATTTTTCAGCAACTTTGGCACCTTTAATCTCAATAAAACAAAAGATATGCGGAAACCGCATTAAAGCCGGATTTTTCAATGTTATAATAATTCTTGCGTTGTGCAGTACCTTACATA
>JAULBM010297260.1:0-15144 GCA_032357055.1 Geukensia granosissima | reverse complement strand
AAACATGCAGACAGTGTAACAAAAAAATTCCAAGTTTGCCAGGTGAGCGATTACAGGCTCCGTGGAGCCTCTGGTTTTTATTTGAACACAAACCTGTGTTTTTTTTATTTAGACACAAATCCATGTTTTTTTATTCAGACATAAGAATTTTTAAAATAGTTTTATATACATGAATATGTATATACTATATTGAAACCTTGATTTAAATTAAAACAACAATGGAAGTCAGGCCCGTAGCCAGAAAATTTCAAGGAGGGGGTGACCACCTCGCGAAGCGACTTTTAGGGCTGGGGTCTGGGATAATTGGTGTAAAATCCTGCAATCCTGGCACTGTTTTTGCATTTCAGAAGGTCCCGTTATTTAGACTTTATAATGCTTATTGGTTTCCAAAGGGGGTTTCATCCAAACCCCCGAAACCTCCCCTGGCTATGGGTATGGAAGTGACACCAAACATTTTCTTTTTTTTTTACCCTTAATAAAAGCATAAAATGATTTTAAGTATCCATGATAATTATCAAAAATATAAAGGATATATCTGGGTACAAAAATCTAAATAAAAGGCATGAATTCAATTTTCAAAAAGAGTACCACATAAGTTCTTTCAGTGGAGTTTGCCGTGAAATGCATCAGCTATGCCATGAGTCTATACAAAGTTTGCTAAGGATATTGACTCTGGATTTCCAAATTAGGAATAACCCATGTGCCATATTTAAAACAATTCATGCTATTACTTAATTATTGTTATTCAATATCATTTTTACCTATGGTTATTTAAGAAATGCCTTTACTCCCTTGTAAAATGTCTTTCATTTTATGGATTTGTGCAAAATTATTCTTTTAATAAAGACCGGTTATATTTAGACAGATTTTATTGTGTGGAACATAGATGCTTGATATGACATTTGAATTAATATTAATAGGTTGAACATGAATTTTTTTAATGATTATGACCAAAAGAAAAGAAATTTTATTATCTGTTCTCTGTACATTATTATGTTCTTAAAAAAGACATGCAATACAGGTTAAAATAGTTTTCAATAGTCATGTAGATAAATGCTCTGATAGATTAACTATGCAAATCCTGTTTCTTAATGCCATACTAAAAATCATTTTGGCCACCAAAATAATTTTTAGTTTGTCATCCACTTCACCAAAAGTGATGGGACAGGAAATACATTTTGCTTTTTTTTTACTATTTGCAACATTTTTAATACCTATCAATACACAATTTAATGATCTTATTAAATACTTACTATTTTTAAAACCCTTTATTTTTGATGCAGAAATGAAGATTTAGCAAAATTTGCTACCTGGAAATCAAAATGCTTAAAGAATGTTTCCCAGGGAAAAAACATAAATACAAAAAACAAAAAGTGGGGGAGGCATGTTAGGATGATAAGAGTCTAAAAATTCATTGATAGAACATTTAACATAATAGAACAGTTTGTTCAGAATGTATTTTCAAGTAATTTGATACAAAATCTAATTTTAAAGTTACCATTTACATAATTCTGAAATTATCATTTTTCTGATATTAGATTACTATGAATTATTCAGGTTGATATAGAAAACCAATTATGATTATGTATTTTTCAAAGTTTTGATACCATAGACATTTCATATTTAATTCCAGAAAAAAAGCATTGTTATTTACTGTAATTGACAACTTAGTTTATGATTGATATTTGTGGCAATAATCTTGTGAGCTGTCTTCATTTTGTAATTTCTTTTTATCAGTCCGTAGTGATATGTTTTTTTTGCATGTCACAAAGGTCTCTTAAAGTAAATTGAAAGAATGATTTTAAAAAATTTTTTAAATTCTTCTTTGATGCACTCATACATAAAATGATATATTAAAAGAACTTGTACTGTATTTTTTGGACTATAATTCTATGTAGACTGTATGTCTAATCTGCATTTTCCACATAGACTTAAAATGGAAAATGCATCTATTTAAAAGAAAAAAGTCTTGTCTAATAGTAAAAAAATACAGTAGTTCTCAAATCAAGCCACTTTCAGCCATTAAATGTATTTAGAAGATCCAATTTTTTTCTGCTTTTCAAAACTGGGATTTTCCTGTATTGCATCTTTTATTACACATAGAATTAAGCTTCCTGTAACCCATTTCCACTTTATTTCTACGTTGGCAAAATCAGATCTGAATTAGCAAAAATACAGGTTTGAAGTTAGTTTGTCTCTGTGTTGCTTTCTGTAAAATAGCAGTGGAATATATATTTATGTATATATGGTAATACTTGTGTAGATGTGAGTATCTTTATTAATGAAAAGCAAGGGAATTTTATTGTATATTCAGATATATATAAAATGGATAAGGTCTTTTTCTACATTGTGGTTTATACAAAATGGAACAAATTTTACATTCCTGTTTTAAATAACTTAAATAACTTTTTTGTCATTTAAAAAGTCAAGTTTTAGCACAATTAATCAGATTTTCATAAAACATGACATTAACATACCTCTAATCTAGAAATTTCTGCCCAATTATTTTTATTATAGTAAAATACACTCAATTTTAGATGTTGTCATATTTATTCAGGGGGTAAAATTGAAGGGTAAAACATAATATTCTGTGCAAAAAAATACTAAATACATACAACAGTAGCCTTTCTCGGCTTTCCTTATGGTATGGATATTTGTCCATTAGTGAATGCCTTAAGGCAACCTCTAGATATTTGCAAGTTATACCTTTTGGATAACTGTTGGTTTTTCATCTAAAATTCTTCAATGTTTTCACAGCTTGGATTTATTGCAAGGAGGGGGGGTTCTTTTGGAATTGTGGTCAAAGGTCTTCTTGTCGACCTACTTCTTTGCATTGATTCGTCCTTTACTAAAATTTAATATTTTTAAAATAGAAAATTCAACATTCCTTACATAACTTGTTCATGACCCTGTAGTAATGGCCAAAGGTCCTTTTGTCAGAAAGAATTTTTCTAATGGAATGTTTTTGATTACATGAATGTTTCTTAGTTTTTCTGCCAGATTTTTAATTTTTGTAATTAAAATTATTAACTTTTCTTTTCTCCCAGAGAAAAATTGTAGGAATAATTTACATTTATGCTTCAAACCAAGTACTAAGTTGTAGGAATTAGTGTACATCTGTTGATTAAAATACCCATTTTTCTGTTTTAACTTGAACATTCAACACTAAGAAAATTAAATTGTTATTTCATTAAAGAACATTTATGAGTTTTTGTGATTTTTCACAACGTTCATTCTTTAAATGGCCTGTATCCTCTGTTATTATAGTGATATGGATAAATGTTAACCAGACAGTTTTAGATTCTTTATTCTGATTATTTCTCAGAGGAAGTATGGCTTACATAGATAATTGATGAGAAATGTATAGCATTGGGTTTCAGTCAATATTTAATTGATTGATTTATTCTGGTCAGGAGATCATATTTATTTATTGATTGAATTTTGTTCTAATATGTCACCATTGTAATTGATATTAAGTCATGTAGCTAGAATGTATCTTCACTGTGCTACAAATGTTTTATCAGTTGAGTGCTGGCTTCAATTTACTCTTAAAATCAAACAATAAACAAAACATAAATTTTGATATATATAAAAAATAAAAGATACGACACCAATATCAACAAGACCATGCCACATCTCATCAAGCAGGTATCAGAAGTTCAAATGGAGAATTCTTTACAGGGTCTTCAACAAGTGTGAAATTACAATTTATATGAAAATGAAAAGATTAGTGGAAATGTTAGAGAGACTGCACTCTAACCACGAGAGAAACAGAGGGAATTTACAAATGTAGAGGTCTTCACATGACCTTCAACAAGAGTGAAATACCACTCCTTGTGAAAAGCTCTTAATCGCCCCAGATAAAAGACCTGTATACTTACAATAATACTGTTTCTACTTGAATATTATAAGAAATATACACGAAACAAAACATATTAGACAAAGACAAACCTATGACCACAATTTCTGACTTGAGGCTCATGAAGCATGTGGTTTAGTTTGAATCAGCTATGTGATCCCATATGTCCGTTTTTTGAACAGTGGCCTTGTGTTTTTATTTTAGATTTTGCTTTCCAACATTACAAAGAAATTGAACACAAAATGTTAGTTGAAAACAACCTTTACATGTATTCTTGTTACTGATTCATGACAATTTATAAGAACTTGTGACAAAAATGTGAAATTCCACCTCGTTAAAGACTCTGCAGATTTGTAGTATATGAACTTTTATTCAGCTTCCTGTTGAGATTTTGTCTCCCTTACATTTACTTTATCTTTTTTCATTTATATACCAGTATATAAGATTCCCTAGATTAAAAAAATTAAAAAGTTAGAAACAGACAGTATTGGATGGTCTTTGACTTTCACATTGTTTTTTTTTGCGTGTATTTATAGGTATAAAATTCTGGCAAGACTTAATTTATGTATACATGATTACATGATGTATTTGGGAAAGGGGGGGGGGGGGGTTAAGCGCTCTTCACAGGGAGTAGGATTTCACACTTGTTGAAGGCCTTGTGATGTCCTCTAGAATCAACAATTTCTTTGATTTTTCAGGGAGATGGAGAATGATCTCCAGGACATTTATCCCATAATTCCATAGCATGATAAAAGATATGATAAGAAAACTGCCCGGTTTTATTGATTATCATACTTTTCAATGGCTAAAAGTTATCATTTTTGTATAAGCTTACTTAGGCTTGCTTAGGCATCTTTTTAACAATTTATATCCTATTTCATAAACTGAACAAGTAGCGAATAACTTAGGGTAAGATTTAGTCATGATTCTCAAGAGTTAGATAGTACCCTTTGAAAATGATGATTGAAATTGGCCAACAAGAGTTCTTTATTGAAGTAATTTACCACAAGCAGAAACTAAAAAATTCTACGGTTGAGAAATTCTGATAAACACATTAGATCAAGTCAAGTTTTTTATTCATATAAAAGTAACAAAAACAACACATAGATAAGCTCATTTTGTATGAAGTGAAAAATCTGGAGACAGTTTGAAAATGAGTTAGCATCTGAATGAAAGGGGATACTTTTTCAAAAGCCCTCCCCCAAGGGTAGAATTACACATCCTTTGGAGAACAAAATTAAAAAAAGTACGAGTAAAATTGTATCAAATATTTTAATGTCAGTGTATGATGAATTATAAGTTGTCTGGGCTTTGATATCTCTGCATACCTTAGGTTTTTTACCCTTGCAGAATGATAGGTTTCTCTTACAAATGTGTGACGAAGTACAATAAACAAAACTATTGTTTTCATTCTAGGAGACCGCCTGGGTTGTTTAATGATTAGAGTGCTGGCCTCATGTGCAGAAGGCCGTGGGTTCGATCCCAGGACAGGTCAAACCAAAGACATTAAAATTGGTATTTGCTGCTTCTCCCCTAAGCACACAGCATTAAGGAGTAGGAGCAAAGACTGGTCAGCCCAGAGTCAGAATAATGTGTCTGGGTAAAGTGGCATGTCTCCCTTGTCATGAATATGCATGAAACATTTGCCACTGATGGTTCTCAGGTTTAATAAAAATTATTTTTGAACATAGGCTTTTGCTAATATTTTCCATTAATAAACTTCAATAAATTTTTTAGAAAAGTCAGCAATAAAAACATATGGTCATGGTTGCAAAAAAGAATATTTTTTAAGTAATAAAACTGAGATTTTGGCATCAAAATATCAAGGACACCACTAGGAAATTTGAAATACTGTATTTCTGAAAATATACTATTTTTATTCCTATCTTGTACCAAAGATATCAAATTTGTATAAAATGGTATTTACTAGTATATTATTTTTATTAACTTAACAATTTCTTATCAATGTACCTGCATACCCCATATAAATATGTGATGAAAGCATATCAAATTCTTAACATTTCATTTTAATTTTATTTTTGAAATTGTGTATATTGTTTAGAAAAATTTTGCAATAAAATTTCATGTTTACAGAGGAAAGTCAAGGTGGCTGGGTATTAGGAATAATCAATTTTCCTCTTCATGAAATATTCTTCTTGATTGTAGTTTTTTGACAAGTATAAAATTAAGATGAAAATTTTATGTTCAGTTTTTGTCTTAATATTTTTAATGTTTTTCTTGTGAAACCATTTTCATAAAGGGTTTCAAATGTTTTGAATTTAACAGGTAAAGTGTAATCCTTCAGATATGAATTAATTGTTTCCACAAATCAAGTCCAATTCATAGTTCATTTTGAAAATACACAAAATTTACAATTGTTTTTAATGGTTCATTGAATTAGCAGTTAAAACTCGATTTCATTGTCACATAGAATCTACAATATTAGGTTGGTGTCAAAATCTTAATTAGCAAAACTTTGAATCAATCTTTAGAAAGTTATGGACACAAAGAATGGTTGAATTTGTTGTATAAAATGTATTGTATATGTTAAGGTTTAAAGTATTATATGGAATAAGAAATTGTTATATTATACATTTTATTTTGTTAAAGAGTGATACAAGTATACTGCAATACAATTATTCTATATATATCATTAAAATACAAATGTATGGCTTTTTCAATGATTTTTATGCCATGGACTATTATAACCCCAGCCAGCCAGTTGTAGGTATTTTGGAGTCACCATATTTCTGTTTGTCTGTCTGTCTGTCATTCTGTTCATCAGTCTGAATTTTGTCACACTTATCTCCATACTCAGGATATTCAGCTTTATATAGATAGGGCATACATTTTTAGACATTCTAATATCAATTTCTAGTTTTGTTGGTCTTTAACATTTTCCTGAGTAAGGTATAAGAGGCAACTTCAGGCATACCAGCCAACCAGTCATATTGATTAAGAGGTCCATGATCAAACAGTCCACTTTTAAATGTTGGATCATAGCACTTTGCAGCATTTTCAGACTCTTCAATCCTTTTTGATACATTGAAGAATTGCAGATACTTAATAAAAATGTTTAATATGCCACATTTAATAGTAAAATCTGTGACAAAAAAAGAGGAAATTCTTAAAGGATCTATTAAAAACCCCTAAAAATACCAGCTTTAATCTAGAAAAGTTACAAACTTAAGCACAATAAAATATTAAGTCAAAAACTTTCCATTAAAGTTATTTTGGGGTAAAATTTTGAATTGTTGACACTCAATGTTGGGTTTAAAAGCATTTAGGGGTGATTTTGCAACTATGATTAAGATTTAAACTGCAGAAACAATCCTGTCAAACATTGCAAAAATTAAATAGTTTCTTTATGTAATTTAAAACAATTATGTTTGAGCAGTTCAATCAAAAATTACCCTCCCAGAATATTCCAGTTAACCCAACTGGTGAACTAAACTTTGATTAACAAAGCATCTTACAGGAAATTCCATTATTTTTTAACCAGTTGTTCATTAAGAAGTAAATACCAGGGTAATGGTCATTTTTGAAACATTCAGAATAAATTCAAAGATACCAAAGGGACAGAAATCGTTAAGTTGAAAGACAGACAAGACCATGGCCAACGAAATGAAAGGAAAGACAATTATAGAACAAACAACACTACACTGAAAACAAAAGCTGGAGTAACACGAACCCTACAAAAACCAGGGATAGATCAGGTGCTCTGGAAGGGTAAACAACTCCTGCTCCACTAGTGGCACCCTTCGTGTTACTCTGCAGTTAAAGCCTGTGTATAGTCACAATCGATATCAACTTATATTGGATCATAATGGAGCCTGTTCAGATTTATTGTGATTGTGTTGATTTTCCACAATTTATTGTTGACTTTATAACTACCACAGTTTAACAAAGGACACAAATTTCTCTTTATCAAGACATCACATCCTTATTTTACGTATTTAACTATAACTTTAGAAAAGATGTTAACAAGCTCATGTCAATATCCATAGTCTTTAATTCTGATCATTGTGACAGACACCAACAAAGTGCATTTTGAATATTGAAGTTGCATTGGATTTTGATGACAAGGAACCTTATATATTTCACAGTAAATATCACACATCATATATAATTGAGTTTACTGGCTCGTCTCCATCTCATCCGATATAGGTAGAGCCCACCCGATGGCGAATACCACACCCCTTGGTCGTTTAGTATCAATCAGCTGGGACGAGTTGTTAAAAAAGATCACTTTTTTCAACTTCGAAATATCACACTGTAAATAAAACAATTTCGATTGTCAATCGATTGTTTCGATTTAAAACTGGCTCGATTGTCAATAAGAGAGCCATATGAAATGATTGTCCGTTAGACAGCCATAAAAATAGGAGAAGTGGCATGATTGTTCATGAGACAGCCATCCACCAAATAACGGTCGAATGTAAACTTCTACAGGTCCCATTATGGCCTTCCATAATGAACCGGAGTACATACCATAACGGAAGTCTCCCCACCCTAAATACAAAATGTGAAACTATTCATAAATCATGACAATCGACAGTAATCTATTGAAAAAATGGTAATCAAATAACAATAAGTTACTAATAAGACAACTAAAGCCACTGGACTACAGATTCCTGTGTTGGGCAGTTTGAGAGCGCCCCATGCTTCCCCTGGGACAGTGGTGTGACAAAACAGCAATGAAAACACACGGTTGAAATGGATTTAACGGATTTAACACATTTAACAAAGCTTTCTTGTTTTTTTTTCGTCATTCCATTTGTACGTCGTTTCAAGAAGCGACCTCTGATCAGCAGCTATTTATTTTCATGTATATTGTTATTAGACATTAGATCTTGGTCTTAAGTTTTCAAGCTTATTCTGATACTTAGTTTAATTAAACAAGTAAAATGCTTGGAGGCAGTTTTAATGGGTGTTCTTTGTAGTACTTAAGTGATCATACATTCAATTTTAAGCCAACATTAATTCAGACAAAGCTGCTTAAACATATTTTTTAAGTTTTTAATTTTACCATGCATGGTTCAGTGACTTTAACAAATTCAGCTTCAAGTTTTTGCACTAAGATCTGTTTGTCTGTATCTATACATCATGGGTTAACAATATTGGGTATACATATACATTGTTAAGAGGACAAGTCTGTCTGATATGTCTCGTGTCCTTGACCTAATTGTAACATTCAATTGATTAAGGCTAAGCATTTATGTTAGAATCACTTTCTCAGTAACTATACAAGGTAGGACTATAATATTGGGTCTTCATATAAACTATAAGAAATACATTTCAGTCACGAATACTTCTTAAAATTTTCTTATCCACGTCAATTTAACAAATAGACCCACATATTTTGTCTCTAGTAATATCTTTGCGAGTACTTGCCAGTCTTTGCATTTGACCTTGACCTAATTTTTATGAATGTGTGACTTTGTAAAATTTACGACATACTTTCACATTCAGTATTAAAATGTGAAAACATGGTGTAAATGTCAGAGACTGCACCTCCATCACAAAAAACCGGAGGGCGTTTACAAAGCTAGAGGTCATCACAAGGACACTCCTTGTGAAAAGCTCTAAATCGCCCTTAACAAAAAGCCTTGTATATGTAAAATTTTACGGTTCCTACCCGAATGTTATTAGAAATGTACACGTAACAAAACACAAAACACAAACACAAACCTATGACCACAATTCTTGACCTTGGACAGACATATGATGACACTTCTGAGGTCAAGCTCTTAATAGCCACAATTAAATGACAAATGAAAATATCAAATAAAAGATAAATTACACCAAAATATAAGTAACTAATATTTAAAAAAAGAATGAATATCTATATATAATGGTCACGATTTTCAACTTAAGACAATTACGTGCAACATTCGTCGGAATTGCACTAGATACAAATCTGCCAAAAGTAAGAACATTGCCTAACAAGTAAAATCATACCCTGGTAAAATCAACAATATCTCAAAACTTTTTATGTTAAAATTAAATACATGTAAAAAGTTTTTCAGATAGTGCTTTTAATTTATTGAAGGCAAACTATGTATGTTTTTAATACATCATTGTAACAAATTCACCATGATGACCCGAGTTAAGCTTAGGTAAGCAATTTTGTAATCTTGCAATTACATGTAGTTCAACCTTCAACCTGTAGTCGTGCCTCTGCCATAATTTGATCCTCACAGACGACGCAAAACAAACAGAAATACAAATAGAATGTAGAAATATTGAAAAAACGTACAAAAAATAGCGATACCAAAACCCATCTAACGACTAGTAAATAAAAAATTGGCTGATTTTGTACTTGAGACAGCGAGAATTGACAAACAACCTTAAAAACTATTTATACCACTTTGACGAATAGAATCCCAATACAATAATTTTGCTATTAGCTGACATTCTAAATTTGACATTAATAGGAAGTTTCTCTCAGACACTCTTCCATATAATCAATAACTAATCATGTCTTCATTCCTCTCATTCTAAGAGCCTTAACTATTCGTCTCAATATGAAAATGCTGCTTCGAGGTAACTTTACGTCTACTTAAAGAATCAAACAGGGGAGGAAATAAAGACCCAACCCACGTCAACCCTCACCCCCTTCCCTCAAAAGAAAGAGAAACACCTTTAACTAAACATATGAGTATGAAAATTCATTCTTACTTAAATTTTTCTTTGGATCTGACCCTCTCGGCTCGAAATATTTTTTTCAAGGGGTTGATGATAATATATTGATGTGATGTAAATAAGTGATGATGAATGAACTCTGGCTCATACTTAAAGACACGCTGATATTTGAGCACATTTTTACGGTATTGCTTGATTGATTGATTGTTGTTTAACGTCTATCGGCAAAATTTTCATTCATTTCATTACGGAAACAACTGAATATACAACAAATCATACAAGGGGCGAAGGTTGATGTAAGGTCGGAGAATTTTTTACAGGATGTAATTAATAAATTGAGAGATTTTGGTAAGGGTGGGAAATTTAGCATTGCAACTGACCACAAACGGACCCCCATAATGAGTTGTTACAATGGGTCCTTAACGTGCCGATAGCATGACATTTCTCCCAACACGGAGCCAAATATTTTACGTCATCTCCGAATGACGTAGGTCGAAAATTTATACTTCCCGCCTAACCAACGGATGCCCTTTTAGGAGTAGTTCTGCCTCGTGACAGATAAACAGAGGATCTGATTTCTTATTACCAGCTGTTCACGGGATGCTGAGGATTTATACACCCAGTCCAACAAACGAACGCCGCTTTAGCAAGGGTTTTAACTGCAGGCGGAGAAACCGAACGGCTATTTCTATACCCCAACCAACCTCGTGTTTTTGTTTTATTTTTTCACGGTAAAAACAAATGTTGATGAATTCAGGATTTTTTATAACATTTTCTTCTTACTGTCTATATATTTTTAAATAGGCATTTGCAAAATCTCATGTTGATATATATGAACAATAAATCCGATTGGACGTATTTCAATGACACCGTAGTTAAGGAAAACTTGTTTTCAAGATCG
Organism: Geukensia granosissima; assembly: GCA_032357055.1. Lineage (NCBI taxonomy): Eukaryota > Metazoa > Mollusca > Bivalvia > Mytilida > Mytilidae > Geukensia > Geukensia granosissima. The sequence goes on along the minus strand of JAULBM010297260.1, from coordinate 3,739 downwards.
GTTGCTTTTCGGTTTTGAACTAACAAACAGCAACTGCGAGTACTCTTTCGAGGTCGATACTTTTGTTGTATCAGGCATTAATTTTAATTGTAAGTGTTGTTGTTTTTAGTAAAGATCTCAAGTGTTAAATCCATTTCAACCGATTTTTATCGTGTGTTTTAATTACTATTTTGTCCCACCAGTGGCCCAGGTTAGGGGGACACAAACTTAATGTGCATGTACCAAGCCAGTGACCTACATGGTTGTCGTTGTTTAAATAGTCATTCATTGTTATTTGTCACCATTTTGTTAATAGATTAGGTTGATTGTCGTGTTTTTATGGATTCTTGTTCATTACTAATGGCCGTAATAGGACCTGAAGAAGTTTGAGATATTTAATAATTCACGTAATTTGAGTCGATTAAGAATAAAAATTAGAGGGAACATTATAATATTTGGGTTAATTAACCGGAGTTCATACCATAACGGTCCCCAAAATACAACATATGAAAATATTCATAAACACGACAATCGATCTTATCTATTGACAAAAACTTGCAAATTCGATAAACGTTAGCTATTGTTTTTCCTGATATCAAGTACATTTATGGTCGTATGTTTGTGTTTGAGAGGTCTGGGCTACACGGAGCACTTTTAGTGACCAAAATCGATACGGAAGAAACAGGCAAGAAAAATAAATTGCAAAATAGTAATACATCTTAATTTTGAAAAATAAAGGTTAAAGTTTTCTTACGTGCAAAATCAAACCACATTCAAGTTATTATATTACACCAACGAATTTTGCCACAACAAACGTGAACTTATATTGAAATATATTATATGATATATTGTTGAAATTCTAATTTTTTGCTGTAGCTAAAAATTCATTTTAAATTGAAATAAAAAATTTCCCCATAGGGTGTAATGTTAATTTTTTGGACTTTGTAAATTTTCTTTGTTTGATGGTGCAATCAACCAATAGTCTCGGGTAACAAGACATGATAAAATTTTTATTTTTTGTTGTTTTATGACAGATAAAAGATGAATTGTTAGGAATAAAGTTGAATTTTATTCTGGTTTTAACATTGAAACAGGATATTGATCTATGAAAACATGCCATTTTGAGACAATTTTTTTTCAATGTCAAAAATTTAGCATTGAGGGGTAATGGGAAATATTTTTGTGTTGAGGAAATCTAAAATTTGAACTGTAGGATAAGTTGCAGCAAAAAAGTTAGAATTCCAATGATATATATAACATGACATACTTCATAGCTGAACTTAATTTTTGACGTAAGTCATGGCAAATTTTGTTTGGTGTACATATTCGTATGGCGAATAATTAAAATGATAGTCATTTCGTCATTAGCATGATAGCTTTATATTCATGAATTCAATTTCTTTCATTTATAATTAATAACAGATACCAGTCTTGGTTCAAACGTTCTATATGCTAATTCAAAAGCAATTGGGTAACATCGGTCACACTGGATCCGTATATGTCCTTGTTCAGTTATATTGGCCTTGAAAATAAAAAAAAAACTAGCGACTAAAGAAACTGATGTCTTTACAATTCACAATACATTTAATATCGCAACTCTGGGTGGGGGGTGTCATAGTTAAGGAACCTTTTCTTTAAGTATAGATAGCTCAGATACATTGATTTAACGGGTTTCGTTTCAAACGATTTGCATAAAGTTTAAACAGATTAAATTACGGCAGTTAAAATAATAATTTAACATAATTTTGATATTAATGACATTGTTTGATGCCTGATTTCCCACAGGACGTTTTATTACATGAAACGACTTCCTTAACGGTGTCCTCTGACAGTAACCATGCATTAATATGTGTGTAACCCAGTAATCATTGTTGTGGAAACAAGTCTTCAATTATATTCCGATAAGAAATATACTTTACAACTAATATATTTACCTTTAATATAAAAAGCCTAATATTTTAACGTTAAATGTAAAATAATACAATTGGTTTTTAAGGTTTGTTTAACTGTCGTATTGTCAAACCAACTCTCTAATATTATTCAATGCTTTCAATATGTTTTACATCACACCTGTTCAGGGCAAGAGGAAGCTTGGGCGCTGACAAACATCTTCAGGATGTGCTCGTCACAATTCATGGACATGTAACCCTGTTTATGGCTTTGTAAAAGGAATTTGAAGATACCAAATGGGTAGACAGAAATCGTTAAGTCAGAAGAGTGACAATACCATGGCCAACAAAATGAAACGAAACGAAAGACAAACAGAGAACCCATAATACATTGTAATACATTGAAATTGTGTCTAAATATTGTAAATAATATTGTTGCATTTGACTTTGGTTTTATTTCTTCCTTTTTTTAATCTTGACTTACGTTGTGGACCTTTGTCTATTGCTGAAAGTATGAAAGGCGACCCTGTGATGATAAATATTTATTATCTGGATTTTGGATTGCTTCCTCATTGACAATCAGAACACATTTATAATATCTATCTATCTATATATATGTTACATTTGGGGGGTTATGTTGACAATATAAAATTACACCTGCAAATAAACGAGATTTTTGTGTCATGAATATTTACTCTATATCCCCCTTTTCTCTATTTCATCAGTACAGGTTTGCGGCAAAAATGGGAAGGCCAGGTAGAATGAACAAATGGAAAAAAAGACTTGTTTCCTGAAATATTTTTTGACAATTCGTTATATTCCAGTAGAAATACACTAAACGTGGTGATTAAACAATATTTTACTTGATAGAGTGTTTTTGTCTATTAAACAAATACTGATCTGCACATATTCGGGGTTTTGCAGCGTTCTTAAACTGAACTTATACTAGATGTTGCATTTATTAGCTCTTTTGTTAAACGAATCTTCTGTGTTGTTACGGAGTTTTGTCTGTTCCTTTTGTTAGTCTTTGCGAAGGGAATGTACGTTAGACTGACTACAGCAACATTATCATAACACGTATATATGGAGTCCAATGCAAAACACTCATGTAGGAGATCAAAAGTGCATAGTCCAAAGAGACAATACAAACTCGAATCAAACTATAAGATTATAAGAATAAATGCTTAGATTCATGAACTCCTTTACTCCTTTTGAAATTGCCCCTCCTAAAATTTTGGTCGCAATCACGAATTGGTTGATCCATATGGTATCAGTGTATCTCAACTAGTATGGACCTGTTAACGGTAATACAAATATAAGTTGACATCTTCTCGGATTGACGTTAACCCGGATTAGAGTTTAAGGATTCCACGACGGGTGTTGCGCACAAGACAAGGAATGCTTACCCTTCATGACACCTGATCCTGGTATAAAGGGTAGAAAGTCAAACGTTTAAAAACTTGTTCAAAATTTTAAAGAATCAGATTTTAATTATTGAAGCAGATGTTTCGAGTTTTTTAATATCCACATTTGAATAACACCTCTTGTGGAGTACGCTTTATCACAGTAATTTTGACTGTCGACAGCATTGTTGTAAGTAATTTAGAAAGAGGCTTGTTGGAGCATCAAGAGGGGCCCGCTATTTATCTTTCTTTATATGGTCACTTGTGTAGTTTTGGTATCCAGAAAAAAGAAGCCAAATCCGGCTCATCTTCTTTGGTGTCAATACCAAATGAAGAGAGAACCTACCTTTAGTTAACGAGGATCTCTTCTTTGGAAAGTGTAGTAGGGGTATCATTTCTCGACTTAGATGTATCTATTTCTCAAGGTAAAATATCCACCAAAATTTACGACAAGAGGGACGATTTCTC
>JAULBM010297259.1:0-25682 GCA_032357055.1 Geukensia granosissima | reverse complement strand
AATGTCCCAAAATATTAAAAGGATTGGTTAACTAGAACAAAAGTTATCGTGCAGAAACCAACCTGTCTACAGACGCCAACGCCGCCACCGCCGACGACAGCATCATACCATAATACGACCGCAAATTTTTGCATTTGTATAAAAAATCATTATGACCAAAGCATTGTTGCATAAAGTAAACTGCATAAACCTTAACACCCAAATTGCATTTGTGAGTACTATAAAATTTATCGATTAAATAATGTCCTATTTGTTAAATTTTTAAAATTAGAAATCCTTCCCCAAACAAACTCCCATGTTTGTATATATTATTTGGGTGATTTTAAAAAAAGGTATATCAAAAGTCAATCCCCCTATGTGTAGTCTATAATTAGCTCATTAATTCATTGACTTGAGGTTGTGCTTCAACTGAGTAATCTGACAGGACATTAGTAAGTAATCAGACTGAAGTCAAACATTCCAAGTATTCGATAGGGTTCTTTGATTGGTCATTTCTGTGACATATATCAATTCCATCTTTCAATTAGTATTGGTTCCATTCATCATCACGTATTATTTATGTGTGATTTGGGATTTCCATTTGTGCAGCTCAATAAATTATTAATATCAACAAATAGGGAATAAATTCCACAACAGCTTTCCATGGTATGTTTCTTCATGAAACATTGCTTCGGTCATACTAAATTTTCACAGTTAGAACACCCACCAATTTAAAACTGGAATTATTGCATGATGTATTTTTTTTTTAGTATCCAGGAATAAATATCATGACCTTATCAATAGAACACATTACAGACAAATGGTTTGAAAAATTTTTAACACTTCAAGATTTTGAACATTTATAAAATGTGATATTTATAGATTATAACATGTCAATTTCCACATCAACCTTAAGTATCATCCTGAGACTTACATATCCATCCCAAGAGATAATACCAGGGGTGATATGGAAGGTAAAATGTAATGATCTTTTTACATCATATATTTTTATTAATTATTTATGGTAAATGAATCAATGTAAAAAAAAGTGATAAATTTTTTACCCTTTCTCTGTAATATTTATTAATTAGTTTTTTCAATAAACAAACATAGAAGATATGAATATGAATATTAATCTTTTATATTACCTTTTGGTTTATGCTTAAGTCTATAGAGAGATGATAACAATGACAGCCACTGACATTCCTGGAAATCTGATACAACCTTCTTTAACCAACTGTTTGATATCCTATAAAATATTAGTTCCAATATCACATTTAACATTTACTGCAACAAACTTTGAAGTTAAGATCAATATCTCCTTTGATAAGTCTTGCAATTAAATTTGTAAAAAAACTAGATGGATTTTTATAAACTTGAATTTCTTATGGACTTCAACAAGTCAAATGCCTTATGAAGAATTCAAGTTCTTTCCATAACTTGTCTGAAAATTAGATCAAAATTAAAGTTCCAAATATTTTTGAGTCATATAAAAAGTAGAGGACATCTAAACATTATAATTCCCCACATTCTTTGCTGCAGCAGGGACTAAAATGATGATTTAAGATATATTGTAAATCATCTGTAGTTAGAAAATTCTATAATTAAAGTTTGTCCAGAAGAAATCTTAACTGAAAATTTTGGAAACTGACTCACACCATGAAAGTACAAATGTAGTCTTACTTGTGAATCACACAATACTGCCACACAACATGTGGTAAATTATTCTGTACACAGTAACTAATGAAATCTGTGTGAAACTTGTGTAGTTCTTCTATTGGATTATTAGATAAAGGGTGTGGAAGTCTCAACACTCCCCCTACAAGATTCAGTTGTGCAACTGCAGTTCTGAAATCAACTGTTTTCATAAACACACCTTTCCTGCAAAATAAATATTAATAAATACATGTAACCAACTGCCAAATGGTGAAACAATGTCCTCAGAAAATATAAAAGTTCACTGAAAATCATCAGTAATGTATTATTTAACTTTAAAAAAAGTGATTAGAATTATTCATTCCATCACTGATCCCTGTAGATAAGTAGAAGATAAAAAAATTTAAAAAAAAACATGTCAAACACATCAATCTAATAAATATATCACACATAGCTAATGACCTACTGTTCAAAATCTTACTCCTCCCTATTTTGATAATGTTGGACCACATAAAACTAAAAAAAATCGGGAAGAAATATATTTTTAATAATATATTTTAATTAAACATCAACTAAACAGTCACAGAACTGACAAAATATAAACCTACAGTCTCTGGTCATGTAAATAAATTGGTAATTGTTTAGAGTGTGAAAATTTTCTTGAATTTTTTAGATAAATTGCAAGAAATATTCACTGAAAGAGTAACTGAGTATTTTAACTGATAAAAACAATAACTTCAAAGACTCCTATTTCATCTATAAGAAGATGATAAATTCAGTTAATGTTTTTCTTGAAAACATTTAAGTAAGGTTTGACAATAAAATTTATTGACAGGTTGTAGAAATTCCTATGATTACCAACTGAGCTCCTTTAATAGCAAACTTGTTCCTATATTGTTATGGGTCCATGGTTAAGGAAGTGTTAACACTCATAAACAAGTGTAATCTTGCAACATACTGTATGTGCCTGTCCAAAGCCAGGAACTTGTTGTCCAGTGAATGTCACTGAAGTTATGTTTTTACTGGATTTGTGGACAATCAAGCTACTGCTCAATGAGTATAAACCTGCTTTACTGAGGAAGTGCATATAAATATATTTTCCCATAAAGATAAAAAAAATCTGACTAAGTCAGTAATAAGAAATAGTGTGATGCCATTCACAATGTAGAAGAAAGACAACAGAGATTTATTTTAAAAAATCAGTCATCACGACAATGTCTGATAATTCCTATTTATAACATAACTGCAAAAAATTCTTTGCCAGAATAAATCAATTTTCAATTCTATATTTTACCTTGCACAGGACTCCATAACCATATATCTCACATAAGATGTACACTCATCTATATGCTCCAGTAACTGATGTAATATTGAAGTCTGTTTTTCTCCTGATTCCTGTATCCATGACAACAGTTTATCCATCTTGTTGTATCTCAGTAAATATCGTAAATATAAAAGTTTTATTTGAGTTGGATCTAAAAACAAAATAAAATCTGAAATGCTTTGCAAGGGCAGCATGTTATGACTGCAGCATGTTGACATGAGAAAATTGAACAAATGAACATTTAGATAAGTGCAGCCACAGTATTTTTAAGAACTAATTAAAAAAAACTTATTGTTCATCAACAAGAAGTTCCAACCCTTCTTTAACAAAATAAAAAAAGCCAATAAATTTGAATTGATGGAAAGGAGTTCAAGTTGTATGGAAAGTGCGACAGGCAAAAAGATGGGCAAACAATGCAATGGCAAGAACAATATCCCTACACTTTCATTCAAAAATGCAGGGATAGAAATGATCAAATCATGCTGAAGCTTTCACAATTAAAATCGTAATAAATGTCATTTTGAAGGAATTTACTGATGTGTGTAAAATCAGCTGACTCAATCACAAACTGAATAAGGTCTGAAAGTCTTTTAAAATGTAAAATTTGTCAGTGAAAGGCTGAGTTTACAAATCTGTAATAATAGCATTTATATTTCCAGTTTATGAGTCAAATAATTGAAAATGATACTATAACTTAATTCTAAGAGAGAAACTTTTTTGAAGGCATATTCATAAGTCTCATGGTGCCATCAACATTGGTTTATATTTGTAAACTTTTCCATTGTCTTGGCACTACCCAATAAAAATGCAGCATTTTTATAATTTAAAATATTGTTAAAATCTAAAGAAAATGTCAGTACCTTTGACTGATAAAGTAACTGTATTCATTGAAGTATTTTAAACCTTTCTTTCACTAGTCCCATGATGATGTTTAATCTGAGACAAAATTCATATGATGTAGTACATTCTTCTTTGGACAAAAAACCATCATATAAATAGAAAATGAAAATCTTAGCTGATAATTCTTCGATAAATTACCTTCCTCCATTATGACTAGTTCTTTGGTATCTTGATCCCACTTCTGCACCCAGTCCAAAAGAACATGAGCATATCTTCCTGTGGTGTCACTGTCTCTTGGTTGTGAGGTCAAAAGGTCACCACATTCTGATGTCAAATCATAAATTGGAGAACTTTCACCAGATACAAATATATTTTCCAACCTGAAGAACAGCAAATATATGAATATTATTTTCTTTATTAATGTTGATTATGTTTGTGTAATAAATGCTAAACAGCATAAATTCTTTTATGCAATATAATGACATTTAGATCTTCTCTGAATCAAATATCTTTCTACACTTGCAGCACAGAATTAAAGGAAAATAACAATAACAGGAGTAAGTAAACTTAATCCACTTCTCTTTATCATTTTTTATTGTTTACCCTATATTTATGACTTAAATTACATATTGATCAACTTCTAGCATGAATACAACATAAATTAAATTTTAATTGAAGATCTAGACAACAAGATATATTGTAACCAAAACTCACCAAGGATTCCCCAGTTCCCCTCTCCTAGTTTTTCAAATTGAATTATCTGCCCTTAGAATGAGCCAAGATCAATTAATTACTCTATGTCATGTAAAGATTTGTTAAAATATATTAAATGGTCAAACAGCATTTATCCTTTTTTGAGGGGCATAATAAAACACTAGCAAAACCCTATTTTTCAAAATATGTTATTGTTTAGACCTTAAAAGCTGAGTTGCTTATAGTTACCTATCTGACGGGAGTTCTTGTTTTCTGGCAATTTCTACAGCAGATGCAAAAGAAGAACATGGATATTTCTTTTCCAATTCTCTAAGGTAACATACAGTTTCATTTTGTTCCTCAGTTAAACATTTTCTACCAGTCAGCTCTTCAATAATAAAGTAACAAATGGTCCTATCCTCACAAAAAGACGCTACTTCCCACAATTTTTCATTTACATTTAAACCCTGAAATAAAATGATATTACAATCTTACAAAAAACCAAATTCTGGGTCTTAGATATGGATTTTTTGAGTATCCTAATGTTTACTATCCATTACTTTATCATTACAACTCACAAAAATGCTTGCAGTTTCAACTGAATCACAATGTGACAAAACCTGTCAACATATATAAACTTTATTTGTAATAACTACACAACTTCTTAAAAGGGGTGGGTTTGGTATGACCCATTTTTGGCCCTAATAATTAAGAGTTTTCAAATATTGACACCACATACCCTAAATCAACATGAGACATGAGACAGTACAGCTGTTTCTTTTTTTTAAATCAGACATTGTTTTGCATTTAAGTGTTCTAACTCATGATGTCTTAAAAATGGGCTTAATTTCACTATTTTGGTGGAATTTTATATGGTTTTCGTTATGGCCACATTGGTGTTCATTCAAAATATTTATAAATATGATGTACCTTACAAATGTAAATAGCATGTTTAAAAATTAGTCTTAATGTGGATGTGGTCACTACTATCAGGGCAAAAAACTGGATAAAATAATACAATTTTTATCAAATTTTTAAAAATTTATGATTTTAGACCAAGTTATAGCTATTGCAACATCGTGATAGGAATATGTTTTGACAAAAAATTGATTGAATCAACTAAATATGACATTACATTTAGTAAAAACTGCAATATACCTTAGCACTCAGGTTGTTTTATTTTGGGGCAAAATTTGGGTCATACCAAACCTAATCCTTTGTAAATACATATGATATTAACAATCTTTTTAAAACCAGATAAACATCTCATTTTTTATATATGCAAGTTAATGATACATGTATTATAATTTTTAAAAATAGATTCCATTTCCATAAGGAGCCTGTCTTTATAACATATAAAAACGGGTTTGGTTTAACTCACATCATACATGATATGGTTTGTCAGTTACCTGGCAAAGGTTGGTGGTTCTCTCCTGGTACTCCGGCTTCCTCCACCAGTAAAACTGACTGCCACGATATGACTGAAATATTGTTGAAAGTACCATTAAACCCCAATCCAACAAACAAAAAACTTTTTCTATAAAATATAATACTTACTAGGTTAGAGAATATAGCTATTGCAGGTTTGGGCTGTTTTTCTGATAGGTATGTAACTGCTCTTATAATGCTGCTTTTAGTAATATTATTAAAACTTGCAGACAAGTTATGTCCCTTACTCATCAAACTGGCCTGTACTGTTGGAATTGTATTACCTAATACAGCCTCTTCAATCACCTCCTGTAATCATAATGTAAGAAGTTTAGCTGAATTTAGGTCTGACACAGTAAAATGGCCAAGTCAAAGTGATGAATTCTATTTTCACTTAACATGACTAAAACCAAATAACAACATTGGCAAAAGTCAGCATTTTGTTTTAGTGATAAATAAAGTTTCTCCACGACAAATATTAAGCTATCCTTCTTGGTAACAAATTAATTTTAAGTGACAAAGACTTAATTTTAGGTCCCAGAATCCTTTAATTTAAAGTTAAAGTTAAAATGTTTCTATTATGGGAGGTCATTGGTTTGAAATTTGCATTCTACAAAGAGAATCTTTATTATCATATGAAATTTTATAAAAAGAACACTGCAAGTTATTGTATTTCTCAGTGCATCTGACATTTTAGCATCATGAATTGCAATTGCAACATCACTGATATATGTAAGACAAAACTTTGGTTGCTCTAATTAGAATAGCTTACACCATTGGTACCTGGAGTTTGTTTTACAGTCCAATCTTCATTATTTGCATTTGTTCTCATCCCTAACCTGAGCAATTTTAATTTGTATATTGTAAGTTCAAGTACCTATGTTCAACTGTACCAGGTAAATCAGGATTTGATACTGGTATTTGTTGATAAGTGAATAACAATGAAGCTTTTGTTACCTCTCAGTAAAATACTTATACATGTAATAGGAGAGTGGCTATGCATTGGAAGGGTATCTGTGTGGATTTCATAAAGAATCCTAAGCATACAATTGATTGTAAGATGTTATGTAACAAAATTATTCTGACTGTAATGTCACACACTTACAATCTATTTCAAATTTACAACCCTTTGAGAAATTCATTGCTGGTATTAACAAAAATGTACCTTTTTTCAAAATAATTAAAATACAATCAAAAAGTGATGTCTACAGAACTTATGACTATGCAATCAAAAGTTTATTACAAACCCATACCTCAGTTGATCTTGTCTGTAAATCAACTATTCCTGTATCAGGTACCCTCTTTATTTTTGTCTCATTTTCTTCTTGCTTTAAATACTTTTCTATCTGTCTCATACAATTTCTGACTTCTGCAATATCTGCCAGTATAACATCTATTGCTTTCTTAATATCTTCTAGTTCTCTTTCATTGTTTATTGTTACTTTAACTGATTCCTGTACATCTAATGCATCAGTCAGAATTCCATACAAATATTCTAGCAGTATGTCTGATAACCTTTGCACAAAATCCTAAAATAAGTTTCAAGATCATTTCATACATGTTTAAGAAGATTTTCCAATGTCAGGAAACTAGTGATTCTTTAAAATTCATGTAACAATAAAGGTATATAAAGTAAGTGTAAATTACCGGTAGGGTAGATAAAATTATTATGGCTAAGAAGGAGTGCAGCAACAAACTCCCTTTTTAAGCCATTAATATTTTACTTATTAATGTACATTAGATATATTGTGTAGAGGCAGTAAAAAGCTTCCTTAGGAATAGTCCATGGCCATCATGTTTTTGTCCAATCAGGAGACAAATATCAATTTATTTGGCCGAGGGGTTTCAGAAAAGATTTTTTAATGTATCAGCCAATCAGAAAAAAAAATCATCCATGGCAGCCATGTTTTTTGTCCAATTGGGAGAAAATGAGGAAACTTTATAAATGACCTTAACATTGATGCTCTGCATCAAATATTGATCCATTTGGCTGAGCAGTTTCAGAGGAGTTGATTTTATAATGTATCAGCCAATCAGAAACAAGAGTCATCTATGGGGCCACATTTTTTGTCCAATCAGGATGAAATGAGGAAACTTTATAAAGGACTTACCATAGATGCTCCACATCAAATAATAATCTATTTGGCCGTGAGGTTTGAGAGGAGAAGATAAAAATGTAAAAGTTTACAGCCGCCTGGTGAGCTAAAAAATATGTGGGAAAATTCATTCCAGACATGTCTGAAAACTGGGCTGGTAATTACCCTTGGGGACCTCTGGTCCACCATCTGAGGCAGCTGTACACAAAAAGACAAAATTAACCTCCTGTTTAGTGCATGTTTTTTTATCTAAATCACAGATCTATATGGTCAATCCCGATCAGCAGCAGAAATTTTCCTCTGTAAATAAGTGAAGTTCTAAAACAGCGATAAACCAGAGGCTCACAGAAACCCAAGTATTACTGACGTACTACTGGTACCATTATGCTTCTTAAAATGTTAGGTTTAGTCAATTTAATGTATTTCCCACAGGGCTGAATGTCAAATTGAGTTGAAAATGGCCAAAATTGATAATGCTTCAGACTAAATATCAAATTAATCAAACATATATTTCTCAAATTCTTTTGTAATTTTCACACTCCTGGACCAGTGTTGGAAATGTATTTTTAATCTCTAGAGGATTGTTATTTCTCAGCAGCTGATTGGCTGATTTTCAGCCCCCCTTGCTTTGCTTCACGAATTAAAGACTTGTCACGATCTTATTTCTTACCCTGGAGGACTGAACTTTCCAAAGACTCTATTAGTTAGGTAGGAATTACTTTATTTTTTTGCTAATGCATATGAAAATGCTGTAAAAATAAGTGGCATGTTTGTTTGTTTTGTACACGAGTTACATCCCTTGTAACAAGGTAATGATAAAAGATTGTGCCCGATTCTGCCTATGATAGTTTTTTAACGATATTTTAATGCTTAAAAAAATATATGCAGCTTCATACCAAATTTCAGATCAATCCAAGAAGTGTGAGATGAGATTTTTGTGACGAAAGTTTCGGACGGATGGACGGACGGACGGAATGACGGACGGATGGACGAACGGACGGACAAGGGTATTCCAATATACCACCCACTCGGTGAGTGGGTGTATAATAGAGAAACAAAATCTTACATTATAAGCCGTTGATTATCATATTTCTACAGTCTCGATAGTTAAACCTTAAAATTTCTCGGTAAACCTTGAAATTTTAAGGTTTAACTTTCTGGAATGTAGAAATATGATAATCAATGGCTTACAATGTAAGATTCTATATGTACATGGCCAAGAAATCTTTGAGGAAAATTTTACAACACAGAGATTCAATCAATGTCTTGCAAAACTGATAGTTGACATATTATGGACATAAAAAGGAGAGACACAGTAAAACTCACCAATACATGTGTATAATGCTTCAGACAAAATATCAAATCAATCAAACATACAGAAGACTAGAAATCTGATGAATATTGATGGACATATGGACAGATGAGGGTAAAACTTATTGCCTGTCGCTTAAAGGCAGGTTATAAAAAGATAACTATTAAACAAACGTTACCTTTGACTGGGAATCCATTATATTGTCAGAAATTGACTTACCTGTGACTTGGAATCCATTATATTGTCAGATATTGACTAACCTGTGACTGGGAATCCATTTTATTGTCAGATATTGACTTACCTGTGACTGGGAATCCATTATATTGTCAGATATTGACTTACCTGTGACTGGGAATCCATTATATTGTCAGATATTGACTTGATTAACATATCTAATGCTGGCTGCAGCTGGATTAAGTTGTCATAGTATTTAGATGTTACAGACCAAGATAATGAGACTGTTTGTGGTGATGAGGGAGTCAATGATAAAGCCTGGGTTGCAGAAAATACTACAAAAATAATATTACAAGCAGATAATTAAATGTCAACATTTCAAGCGATTGTTTCATGTACTAAAAAAAGGGGGTCCCACTTTGATATGTAGGTTACAGGGCTACAGAAAACCATAACTAAAATAAATTTCAATTATTCAATTTACTTTATATTTTGTGTAAATGAATACTTTGATCAATAAAAGAAACCTAAGAATGTAAATAAATTTGAACCACACATTTCAATAATTTCAATAGATATAAGGCAATTTCATAATCAAAAAGTTTGATCACTCGGATGCATCAATTTTAATATCTAATGATACATGATTAAAACGTCAGGATGATTTTAAAAAGAGTTATTTCCCTTAGGTGTTGGATACCATCTTAACATATGTTCTGGTGCTTTAATTTTGCAAAGCTAATTTTGCCATAGGAGCTGATAAAAATTTATGACTTGGATTGTCTCTTTTTAAGTATTTGCTTGTATTTCATATACAAAGGAAGGTTTCTGTAGAATTTGATGGCTTTTACTTTTTCTTGAAATGAATTTTATCATGTAATCTTTTGCTTATCATTGACTGCAATATGAAGACAACTTTTTTATCTTACTTTCTGCAATCTATTCTTTAGAGTTCAATTTTTAATTTTAATGTCTTGTTTTTAACTGCTTCTGTCATCTCTTCATGTAGATTACACAAGTTAAACTAAACTCCTACTCAGTATCAATCAGCATTCTTTTTATAATAGCTGCTATTTCCAAGTAAAAGAATAAAGAGTTTTCACAATGTTTAACTGTAGTAGTTTGTACTTACAGTTTTCTTTACTCTTCAGAAAGAAAACCACTGTATCAAGCTGTCTGTGTTTAACACCAATCTCTAATGTATGTAATGGCAATGAACATCTCCCCCATTTATTAATATGACAAAGTACATCAGCCACTGACGCTCCAGCATACGACATCATCTGATAAATGAATAAATAATATATAAAATTTAAGTTAGCAGGTTTAAAAGTATAAGTGAAAACAAACAACATTCCAACAGAGCCTAACCTGCACAAGTAATTTGATTTTTGGCACGTGTTTGTACTTTCAACATTTAATTTGGACAACTATTTAATAATCTGGAATAAAAAAATGTGATATTGAAAAAAAAACAAACAATGACATACCATACTAACGAACTCTTCCTGCTCTATACTAGGTACAATACAAGTCAGATGTGTTTCCATGGCAACAAGGTGTGGGAACTGTGGTTGCCGTGACAAAATCACAAAACAATTCACTGGAAGTCTGAAACAAAAAGCATGTCTTAACCCTTCCAATTTCATAACAATGAATATTACTCTGGCAATATGTACTGTTTGTATGATGTGTTGTCACTTTAAAAGTTTTCTAAAACTTATTGTTATAAAGCATCCATTTGTCTACATAAACCATACTGTTAAGAAATGAATATAAAACTGTAAAAAGAATTCAAATGTAAAGTGATGATACCATTCATTGTAACTTTATTTCAAATGTTAATAAGTTTATACCTGTTGATGTTGTATGTCTGGTGCTGTATATCACAGACAAAAATCACATTTTCTTTAGCTGATTGTAAATGTAATGACACTGAAAACTTTCCAGCAACAATGTCAATAATATTCATTCCTTGCAATGTTGCTGGCAGATATATTTTCTTGTCTCCTTCTGATTGTATATCTTCTTCCTTTGTTATATCAGCTTGGCTTTTCTTCCAAAATCCAGAGACCCTCCATTTTGTAACCTTAGCTTTGGTTTTGGGGTGTGGTGAATTTGGCCTCATATACCATGGCACTGATTTTAATTTAGAGTTTGAGTCATGTATTGATAAAAGCTTTTTTCGCCATGTCAAATCTCCAACATGAACAGTATTTAGAACTTCATTGTCCGAAAATGATTCACTGTGTAATTTCATCCTTGTAACATAAGATGGAAATTTTTGCACATAACTTTTTATATTTACAGATGTTATTGTTGATGTATTTTCCATGACAACAAAATATTCAAGATCAAGACTAAGTTTCCAAGAAAGGATTCTGTCCACTTCAATGTTAGTTCTTGAAATGTCTACTGTCGCAACTAAGTCACCGCTATAAATTGAATACAATGCTTGGAAAATTAAGGAAAATAATAACTTAACATTCACACACAGTAACACTTGGAAATATCATACAATGCTAAATATACTTCAATGTAAGGTACATGTATTCACAATGTGACTAACACTTGAATACTAAAAATTGTAGTTATCACAGATCATATGTAAATAGAAATTTATATCAATGATATAAAGAATAAAAATTTCAGATTTTGTGATTTATCACTGGAACCTTTTGAGAACCCTATGAACTACATGTACAATCACATGCCAGAGTAGCCATATTTCCATCGTCGGTAACCCACGGGCTATTTCAATACCCGGGTAGAGAAGAGTATTGAAATCGCCCATGGGTTACCGACGATGCTATATTTCTGGAATTTTAAAGAACTGTTTCATTGCTTTGTTAAAGAAAATGACCTAAACACAAACTTTACATAGTCCACTCAAGTAAGAAATAAAGAACAGAATAAAATAATACCTCAATAACTAGAAAAATTCTTTATTACATTTAAATATCATCACATTTTATTTTGGGGGCTTGTATAGCTTGCCTTAGGGCGTGAATATGTGTCCATTATTGAAGGCCTTGAGGCAACCTGTTGATGTTAATAATTTATATGTTTTGAGTGGCTGCCAAATAGACAATCATACCACACCTTTTTTTCTATATTTTTTGTTCTAACATAGAAAATACCCCAAAATTTGAATGTCATACATGTAGTATTCAAGAACATGACAAACCAGGATAAACATATTTAAAAAGCAAGGATAAAAGTATACAGTCTTAGTTTTATATATTTGTTACTTGTGCATTTTTGAAAATATTCAGGTGAGAGCAGCATTGTTTTGCGCATACATTGTTTTTAATTGGGATGATTTAGATCTGTTCACAAGGAGTGGTGTTCCACTCTTGTTGAAAGCCTTGAGGAGAGACCTTCAGATTTTTAAATTCGCTCTGTTTTGAATGGAGCACAAGTTTCTCTTACATTTACCTTATATCTATTTATTATAACAGTGTATGCCCCATATTTGTAGTAAAGTTACAAAATTAGTTGTCTGGTAATCCAGTCAGGGATCCCACTTGAACAAGTTAATAGTTTTTACCTGTACAAGTATATTAATTTTACTTCACTAAGTAAAGTTCATTTTACCTTTAAAATAATTTACTTGTACAAGTAAATTTTGAAAATTTACACAAAGTGAATCATTGGTTGTTGCCTTGTTGGTCATCTGACATTATTCAACAATATTTGAGATTTTTCAGATAGAATTCTATCTTTTGTAATAACATAATTTGAATAATTGTTCAGAGGCACACTAGTTTTTCAGAGGCACACACCAATTGCAAAGATAAAAATGAAGAGAAATCCTTCAAGTATTAAAAATTCATTTATTTAAGCTATTTAATATTTTATTTACTTATACAAGTAAATATATAAATAAAAATAGAACAAGGGAGACAATTTCAGTACATGTAGCTTATTTTTAACTTGTACAAGTGAGATTCCTGACTGTAAACTGGAGATAAAAAAAAGGATACCAATAACGGATGTCCCACAATCAAATGTTACCACAAAATCTTTCACAATGTCATATTTGTTGTGTAGAGTTGCACCACATGGCAGAGTTATAGATGTCGACACTTTGTAAGCAGTCTTTTCTACAACCATGATGACAATATCATCCTTCATCTTAACAACCAAGATATCTCCAATGTAATGAATCAAGGTTATATCCTGAACACTTAGCTGCTCTGTAAAATAAACATGCACATGTATCAGAACATTTACTGAAGAGTAATAGAATTTTACTACACAAGTGTATACACAGATTAATAGAATTTTACTACACAAGTGTATACACAGATACGTACAGTCAAACTACATAAGCTCGAACTTGGATGGCGCGACCAACATAGATGGCTCCAACTAATGACAAAGTCCTGACAATTTCTCCATATCATTCTATATAAATTTAACTTCAATAGCTTGAACATTACTAGCTCGAATAGTCGACTAATTATTTTGTCCCTTAAAATGTGAAAGCCATTAAAATACAATTGGAAACTTGCATTTCATATTTTTGCACATCTCAAACATTAAACCCATGCCAGAAAATGAAAATGTCTGATAAGTATCTGCATATTTGATTGATGACAGGTTAATATCTTGTCGCAAATGTTCAATTTGAAAATTTGTTTTCATAATTTTAATGGAAAAGTTATCAATTTTACAACCCAAAAATTAAATGTGAAACATGAAAAATCATCATTGTTTGTAGGTATAGAAAAAGAAGATGTGGTATGATTGTCCATGAGACAGGTATCCACGATTTGTAAATTACAAACATCTACAGGTTGTCCTAAGGCCTGTCATGTTTTATGAATAGTTTCACATTTTGTATTTCAGGGCCTCTTACAGCTTCTGTTATGGTATGGACTCTGGTACATTGTTGAAGGCCATAATGGGACCTGTAGAAGTTTAAATTCTAATGTCATTTGGTGGGTGGCTGTCTCATGGACAATCATGCCACATCTCCCGTTTTTATACTTCAATATTGGACACATATCCAAACCCTATGGCAAGCTGTTAAAGGTTCTCAAAATAAAAAGTAATGATATTAAAATGTAATAACTATAAGCCAGATAAGTGTACAATGTAAAACAGGTAACATCCGAACATAAAACAACAACATTTACTGGACCACAGGTTCCTGGCTTGGGAACAGGAGCATAAAGTACATGTATGAGGTGGGGTAAATCATTTCCTTTTTCATAAGAAATTATTTGTGTTTTAGTCAGAATTTTTTAGCTTTCACTGATCAACTTGCCATGGATAATACATAGTGCATATTGCAGAAAAGCATGTTTGTCATGACCTACTGTAGATATGACAGATAAATAAATGATCAATTTGCAGGTCACCAAGGTCACAAAAATCAATACACAAACATCTAAACTAACTTATTATCAATATTCAAGCCATAACTGAAAATTATTTGTAGAGATTGAAACTAAAAATAACAGTATTTTAGCTGCTTATTGTTACACCTGTAGCTCAGTACAACGAGGAAACAATGATGATTGAACACGATGCCATTTCCTGAACAATGGTAACTTGAACAATCAATGACTCAAACAAATTCTGTTATTCCCTTTTAATTCAAGCTATCAAGGTTTGACTGTGTTGCCTGCTTGTCTAAGAAGTTAGGCAAGAAAAGAGTTAAAAAGAAATAATAATCTATAACCGAATTTTTTTCACTGTTTGATAAATTTCTTTTGCAATCAACTCTACAATAAGATGAACATGTATCAAAGTAGTACAATGTACCTGGAGGCAAGTTAAAAACTTCATTAATATTTTGTTGAAGAATTATCTCCAAAAGATGATTGTAACACATTAAAGAACCATCTTCTCCTAATCCGATAAAACTTCCCTCCTCTGAAGTTGTGCTTCCATCATTCCATAAAATTCTAAAAAAGAACATTATTTTAATTTAGTTCATGTAACTTTTTATTAATATCCATAAATGAATGTACTTATAATATAAAAACTTCATTAACAATAAATTTTTAGTATGCTTTTCTATATTTCTACTTTAATACTGATCAAGTAAGATGTCACCTTGTCTACAAGGAAACCATGCGTAACTGTGCATGTGTTACTAAATGCATTTAGGTAATGGTAGAGGAGATTTTTGTACCTAGAAAGCTAGCTATGTTAAATGAACTTAAAGAAAAAGGAGATGTGGTATGAGAAAACCATCTAAAACATGTAATTAAAAATATTTACAGGTTGCACTCAGGCCTACAATAACAGACATATATCCTTACACAATCACAAGCTGTAAAAGGTCCTAATAAATGGATGAACATCAAAAGACAAAAAAAGTTCACATGGCCTTTGGCCCTGCCAGTTCAAAATGAATTCTCTGATTGCTCCCATTAAACTAATATTAAAAATCCTAATACAACCAGCAATACTGGAAAACCATATTATAATCATGGATATGGACCCCAGACTGTTGAATAAACTTGTATTACTGTAGTACATGTACATATACAGATTGCTACTGAGCTTACTTGCTGGCAACAGGAATAATTCATTTGTGAGCCATGCCTACCACTAAGCAAACAAAGTTCGCTGTGAAAGGTAACACATGTTTGTATATGTTGAATATAAACCTTTATCAACTTCTTCTTTTCAGCTTTATATCTCTAATGTTTTTAGCCAAAACAATATTTAACCTTAAAAACAAACTGTTTAAATGCTTTTAAGAAGTTTTTTTAAATATGTTTATATCAGTTGAATACAAAAAATATCCAAAATGATAATAATCCTAGTACTGCAGGACATCAATTTAGTGACCACTTCCATTGTAAACAGTGCATGCCAGGTTTCTATACAACTGTATACATAGGTTCTGGTCAGTCATATCGTGTTGATATTTTCATATGGTTTGAACTTCAGGGTCTTGAGACATTTTTGTTTTTTTAAACGTGTCTTAAAATGTAAGTATGTGCCTATAATGCATGTTTGAAGACATATTTCAGGGCTCATGCTAGAGGGAGAAGTGGGTGAAGAAGTCACCTTCTGGGCCTTCACTTCGATCTACAAGTATATCAATTAGGCAAAGTTGAAGTGGCTCTGTTAATTTGAGCAGTCGCTCTGGGAATTTGTGACACTGCTAAAGTCAGGCTGCAAATCTCCTAAGGCTGAGGAGAGAGTTTTTAAATTCTAACATTCAACGCAGAAGCTTATTAGTTTACATTTATTTTAAGTAAAATATCTGCCTCGAAAGTGTTAAAGAGAGAATAAACCCAATAAACCCTTGTTTATCAAGGGGAACAACCGTTACTAATAGGAGATAAGTGAAAACTAACCAACCCTACTTTAATCAGTTTTGGCCTATCTTAACTTTTTGTTTCCCCAGTTAAGTTAGTTTCATCTTGGATTAATGTTCTTGCAAGCTTAATTACAACTGCATATGGCAGGTCTTTTCTGTACAATTAAAGGTGAACAGTTAATAAAGTACACAAAAATAGTACTGACTTTTAACTGATCTAAATTTAGGTTTCGCAAAAATGAAATACATGTAAATGCTTTTTTATTTTTCATTGCAATTCTTCTAAAAATACCTAGTTTTATAACATCTTTTCAAGTATCGCAAAATTGAGAACTATTTAATCTTCAAATAAGATTTACCAGCTAATCATTGAAATTAAAATAAAATATACTAAATTATTATACCTCAGTGTATGTTCTCTATACTTTATGTTATAAAGATAAAATTACTATTTTTCCATTGATGTGAATTTGCCAGTAAATAGTTTCAAAAACTATTAACAAGTTAATAGTTCTAATGACTATTTATCGTGACCTCACAAAAGACATTAGAATATCCAACACTCAACGAAAGAGACTAATTATACTATATGCATTGACATCTACATATAAACAATATCGAATTTTTTCCTTAGTTGTTTTTTCGGATTAATTAAACAGTTATTTGATGTGATTTAGACTTTGACTATTTCCCTCAGCTTTGCATCAGGAAATTGTAAAACCTCAGGAAAAATAAAATGGCTATTTCCCTAAATGCCATTAAATAAATGTATATTAATTTTTAAAAACTTTTATTGTTACTGGTTTGAATACAGATAAATCTAGCTTTTACAAATGTATCCAAGCTTGATTCCAACAAAAGAAAATGACTTAAAAAAGATTAGTATATGTTGGTAAAATAAGTATTAGCTCTTCAGTACTGCAAATTGTTCAAATAAAAAAATTTTCATAAACCAACACTATCATGACTATTCAATATATCATTTAATATGTTATAAAGCTTTTAAATTATGGAAGTAATCTTTTATTAAAACCTTTGCATAGTACAGAAAATTTCAGACTTCTCCCTTAACTCACACCACTTCTCCCTAATATCACCTATTCACCTTACTTATGCCTCTCAGTCTCTGAGGGAGAAGTCACTTCTTCCTCTAAATTCAAAGAAGAATTCATCCAGATATTTCTAAAAAAGCAATCAAACTGGACATCTATTTTTGGACAAACATTTATTTTCAGTAATATTTAAATGTTTTGGAGAATTTTCATGCAATTTATTATCAGACCTGTCAAGTCTCACAGAATTAGCGTGAGACTCACGCAATTTGAACTCAATTTGTTAGCAAATTCCTTTGATCTTTTGTATTTTCCCTTTGATCTTTGAATTATTACCAAATCTCATGCATGCTCGTCATGAAAACTTGACAGCCCTTTATTATAAATTTTATCATATTTTTGCCAGGATTTTATTTTTATAAAATTTGAGAAAATAGTGACTAAAAACATGTCATTTTTACATTAAGTCACAACATAATAAAAGGGAAACATGTCATAATTAATTATCATGAGTAATTTTATGAGATTCCTTTCCATCCTATCATTGTCAAAGAAGCTATAGTTCTAAGGTAATGCATTGAATTAAATATAGCCAGCAGAACAAGGATCGGGTATCTTCGCTCACTTTTTACATGCTGCATCTAACTTATATTGATTAAGACTAGTATAGGAGGAATAAAAAGCCGACACATGCGTCCCGATAGAACTACAGTAAAAAACTAACTCTTGAAATCCTGTAAATGTTTTCACATTGCTTTGCTTGGTATCAATTTTTACAACGTCTATCACTGCAGTTTTCTTTTCTATGGAAAGAAATCTTTGATTGTAGCATATTTGTATTCTTTTTATTTCGCTTAAACAAAGAGAAACACTAAATCTATGAATGTAACACTGCAAGCTTTCCATTCTATCTTCTGCCATTTTGTAATCATGTGACTTTAAATGCCAAATGGGGAACTACTCAAAATGATGATGATTCCAATATTCCCTTTCTCTTGCAAAGATTCCAAAAAGACTAAGATGCTCTTAATTTAATGCAATAAATTCTTTTTGCATAATATAAGAAATTCATAAATCATTGTTAATAGTTTTGTGGCAACAAATCGAGATCAAATGAGCCAACGAACACGTTTCGGATTTTAGTAAGGACAAGAAGCGACATCTGAGCGGAAGTGCAGACGAATATAATCTCCCCTGCATGAGAGTTGGACCATATGCTTTTCAACTGCTGTTTGCAAACAAAGTGTCTGACACAGTTAAAAGTTACTACGTCGAATTTGCATTTGGTAAATATTTGTCAGACCAACCTGCTTGTTTCCTATTTTTTTCTGTGCATATTCCAAACCATGCATGCCAAAGCACTACTGCAGTACAGCACAGCTTACACACTCGCCATAACGGCATAAGATACATGTAAAAATGACAAACATCATAACTGAGTGTACAAGTGTTGATTCAAGACTACTTTTAGGAGTATTTCAGCAGTATTGTGGATGCATTGTCCCTTTCATATTCGGTAAAAAGCTCTTAAGATTAAGTTTTTATGTTGTATATGCACATGCCGAATCAAAATAAAGTTTTACTTACTTACTTACTTCATCAATATTCCAGTGTAGTCTGAATTATGGCTAACTCGTTCCATATTCAAACTCGTCCCACAAAAGTTAACTAGGTTTGCTTGCAATAGATACTAAACATGAGCAGTGTATCTTATATGCTAAACATGCTTAAGTGGCCACAGCTATCAATACGCAAACTATGCACACACCTAGTAATGATGCATAAGCAGAGATCCTTGCAACACATCTAGACGCGTCAATTTCATCTTGGAAGCACCATTTAATCGCAATACGCGTCTAAGGACGCATCATTATTTCAGCATCACACATCCGAACCCGGATCCGCGTCAGTAAATTGTTAAGTAAAAATGGCGGCCGATAAAATTTTCAGTGTTCAGAAAGAAATATGCAGTGAATCAATCAACTTATTAAGGTTTATGGACTTAAATCTGTCAAAACTATCCATGGCTAATTATAGAATAACAATCTGTCAGAAATCAAATGCTTGAGAGTCATTTCAATCGCGCATTGCATATTTTTGTCGTGACTTATGGTGAACTGTATTTCTTTGTAAATATTACTGGCATCCTATTCTTACTTGCTTTCTATTGAAAACCTTTATTTATGTTATGATTATCTAGTATAAATCATGAATTTACCTTTCAGCCTTAGGCCGAAAAAAAAAAGTTCTGTGTTTCCGGTAACCCGACCGAGTCCGACCCTAATTTTTCATTGCCGACCCTAGCTTTTTTTCTATGATGTTGGAAAATATTGATGCTAAAATTCTACAGGACTGCTTTTTATTGATTGAAATGACTTTAAATATTGCAGTTTCAACATTTAATAAAGGTATTTTGCTTGAAAACAGAGCTACACACACGTTTTTCAACTTTGCACTTGTAAACAATGCAAATGGCTACATTTCCGGTCAAGGTAAATACCGGAAACGAAGTAAAAGCTGGAAACGGACCTGAATAAATTCTGGATTTCAGAAAAAATAAAAAATAAAATAAAAAAAATATCCGACCGACCGACCCTATTTTGAAATACTATGTTACCGGAAACACACAATTTTTTTTTCTAGGCCTCAGTCACGGATTGAACTTGTACAAGTAAAATAAAAGATGCTGTAATTATCTCCCTTGTGTTGTTTTATCCATGTTTACTTATAAAAGTAAATGAAGTCTAAATTAAGCAAAATTAATGAATCTTTAATTTTTGTAAAACTTCCCCTTATTATCATCATTGCTATTGTTAACTAGAAAGATTCTTATTCAAATGAAGTTCATGTATCATTATGATGTTTAATGTCTCAAGGAACCAATTTTCAAAGCTTGTGGGCCTCTGTAAAACCAGTGTAAGCCTGAACAATTCTTCAAATTATTTAATGTCAAAAGACTGAACTTCATCCAAAAAAATCTCAATTACTGGTAAAAAAGGTAAATGAGCAACAACAAATGTTTCAATATGTGTGAATTTTCATTATATAACTTGTACAGGCAAATTATTTAAAAGGTGAAATGGACTTTACTTAAAAAAGTAAAATTAATAAAAACCATTTATATGTGCAGGTAGGATCCCTGACTGTTCATCTCACAAAAAAGGCTATTGACCTATACCATATTTGGCTGTAGATAGTACACATTTATACATTGTAAACAGGGCCATTATAGCCCCAAAAACCTACAAAAAAGTCTAGTTCGTATATATTGTAGGCATTTGTTATGAATGTCCCAGTAAGGATTGTCATGATCGTTTTCACCACTTTCCAGTAAATATGTTGTTTGTTGGGCTGATCAAGTCTTCATTTCTTCTTATTTAACAGTATTTAACAGTTTAAACAACTTTTAATTAAAAAAAATCATAAATAGCAAAGAATTTGAAGAAAATAACGACTCATTTACAACCCAGAAGTGACAGTGCGGTAAAAATATCTTTCTGAGTTCGGTCCGGAACAGCAACCAATCTGTGTTGAATTTATCTCCGTATATTTAACTTTCAAGCAAAAAGAAAGTTTTAATAATTTTTTACTGAAATGTAAAAAAAAGTTAAGAATAATCAGCTACCTTTTGATAACCGAGAGATACTCAAACTACTGTTGAAACTTCTATCACATTACGATCATATGTTTTGTTTTGTTTTGTTATTTTACAAATGGCCGCAAGTGTAAACATTGTTTTTTGTGTCGATATACGAAAGAAAATACCTATTAATGATAGAACAAAATGGATTCAAGTGGGTGAAAGTTGATATATATTTCATGTATTGTCAAAAGCCTTCTTTTCTTGAAACATTGGGGAGAGACGAATAGCCAATCTGACAACTTGGGAAAAAAACCACATAACTCTGTGTAGGGGTACATTGTACGCACCCCTAACCTCATGAAATGCTTTTAGGGAAAAAAATAGCGTATAATCTTTAGCCAAATACATTAATTTTTTTATTATGTTCCCAAATAGAGCTTGTTCTGTATTTAATGGTCCTAAACAAATTAATTGCTTAATTACCTTTACAAATTTCATATACAGTGTACCGTAATTCCATTGATTGATCATGCTGATTAGAAACCACATATTTGATGAAATACAACTATTCTAAGGGGTATAACTCTGGAACCACAAAAGAAATACTGCCAAATTCCAATTTGGTCTGCATTTAGTGATTTTTAACAACCATTGCAAATATAAAATCATTCCTTCATTTGATGTTGTCAAAAGTTATTGATTAAAACCACTTTCTGGATTTAACAGAATTACAAGGGTAACACTTGTTAATGCCCTGACCACCCAGCGGCAGGGGCAAAAAATAACAGATTCATCTACCTTAAGACCTTACTTTATAATAGCTTGATAGAGGAAATTTTTTTTTTCTTTGCCATAATCAACAAGACATACTGTGAGCAAAACTCACAAAGGATACCCCCTGCTCCCCTTTTACTTAAGTTGAATTATCTGCCCTTAGAATAAAGCATGATGAATGATCTTCCCATATTCAAATCTACACATTGTGTCTTAAGCTTCATGTAAAGTTTCATTGAAATCCGTTGAGCGGTGTAGTAGGAGATGCGCTTACAAGCTATGTGGACAAACGGACGGACAGACAAACAGACAGGGTGATTCCTACATTCCCCCAAACTAAAAATTGAAAAGCAAACATCCTGAAATTACATTGCACTCAGTGTTTTCAGTAGTTGTTTTAAATAGCAGGAAATTTTATTGAAATAGGTGGAAAAGAATATATAAAAAAGTAGATGAAAGGATATATTTTTTGTTGTCCAAAAATGAAACAGCCTGAAAATTTATGGCAATACCTGGCTCTTTCCTACTCTTTATATAAAAACTTACATCATCAATTTTCTGATCAGGATTGAAGGAGTAGGCTGTAGATGAGGCATGTAGAACATTCAATACCAATGGATTCTCTGGATCAGCTACCATTCTGTAATTAAATATATATAATTTCCTGTTTGTTAATTTTGTAATTGGCTTATTGGTACTCTTCAGGTTATGAACTATATATTTCATTTGGCTCATCAATAGGTCTGTTTACACTAAAAAATTTTCTGTAGATTAACTCAGGCTAATGTGAATTAAGTGGCAACACATCATACTAGGTTTTATTTTACCTGGATAAACTGAATCGACATTAAGTATAGAGGTATTCTGGATTAAATTGTAGTTCGGAAGCATACTGTGTATTAAATCTGACATAATAATTAGTAACGTTACTTATGGTCTATTGATTTTCACATTTCAATTTAAATCTGGATGAAGTTATGGCCATCAACCCAATACTAGAGTTAACACAACAGGTTACCTGTATACTAGCTAAAGTTATATGGATTAAGTTCAGATTTGTGTGAACAGACCTTGTGTTCCTATTAATCCATAAAGTTAAACTGATCTTCCTATTTTTGGCCACTAGCATTTCTGATGAAGGATACTTTACACACAGTTAAAATTTGTTTTAAAATATTTGTTCGAAATGTATGTAAGATGTGGATCATGTCTTTCTTGCAAATATTTCATATTCTTTCTTTCAAATAAAGTCAAACTGTCTAAAGTATATTTCACTGAGCTGAGTCTCTCACTTTTTATCAAATTTAGAAAATCTTCATAATTCTTTTAAAACACAACAGAGAAAAAGTTCCTGTAACTTTTATATATTTCGAAATTTTTATCCATATTCTTAGTTTTCCTCAACTCATATGGGAATATTGGAAAATTTTGTCGTTTTCCATTATAATAATATTTGCGAGCAGGATTTGTGAATTCTAGAAAATGAAAAATATTTGATTGGTTTTATATCTATTGGCATATATGTAGGGTAGTGCCAGAAAAAATAAGCTTATCGGAACCATAAAAGCAAGATTTAAGACGTCATCAGAACCTTTTTTCACAAAAATCAGCAATTTTCATATGAGCACAGGACAAACAACGACACCTGAGATACTTCAACCACCAAATTCTATTGCCGGTAAGATAGTAAAATGTCATTCTAAATTTCCTTTTCGTTTTGTGTTATTGCTTTAAGAAATAATAGCCAAAACATGGGATACTCAGTTCAGTGAAACGTACTTTAACAATCTTATTAAAAGTAGATCTCCGCACTTGCTCCCCCTATTTTATTTGTTTTTGTCTTTGATCGGGTCATGGGAGATCTAATGACATCCCATCTGAGTTTAGGTCAGGGGTAATTATGAATACATTTGGAACGCTTTAGATCTTTAGATATAGTGTTAGGATAGGAAAATCTGCTTTGCAGCAGAGAGGCGTTGCTGATTGGCTATTGTTATTTGACCTCTGACATGAACTCGGATGGGATTTCCTTAGATCGCCCACGAGGCGACAGGTAACAAATAAAAAGGGGAGCAAGTGCAAAGATCTAATTTTAATTAAATTGCCTGTCTAAGTGACAGCCTATACAGGACAGACCCAGAAATAGTATGAAAACACTCCAGTCTGACCTTTGAGATTACTGGTTGAATTCAGAGAAAGTCAGAAAAATTTTACCAGCTTTTGAGTTTTTTTAACTATAAACACATATAGTTCTGTTTCAAAAACACTCTAGCATTACCTCAAAGGTTGCTGGTGATATATGGAGAGAAAAATTTCACCAGCGTCATAGTTTTTCATAAAAATCTCTCTTTGTGGAGTGTATATAAGAATCTATGCCATGTGAACTTGTTTAATCACTGAAAAGCATTTCTACTTCAAAACTTCATCTCTAATAAGCCTATCAAGTAAATATTTAGATTATCATCCACCTCAACACATTTCATATGACTGCCTCGGTAGTGTAATTGTTAGCACAGCATGTTGGTGTAGTACATGGCAGGGTTTATTCATGAATATAACCTCATCCTGAATATGCAAGAAATATTTGCCACTGGAAGTTAAGCAACATTCAATCAATCAATCAATCTATCAAAATCATAGGGTGGGCAGACACATTTAAAAAAATTTTTTTTTCAAATTTCAAAATCATCATTTAATAACTGAATAACTGTTTTTGGGATCTGGCAGGGAAATAAAACCTGCATAGAACCCAAGACTAGCATAAATATGATAAACGTAAGTTTGTTCCTCACAACCACTAAAAAGTACTAACAAGATGAAAACAATCAGCAGTGCTAGGGATAAGCAGTTTTATGAAAACAGATCCAGGCGAACATTTAACAATAAGTTGTTAGACATACAAAAACTCTTTAAAACCTGTATTACATATGTAAGTTATGACTACTCGTAACACTTATGACCATTTGTTCACCAGGTTCTCAGACCCAACTATTCAGGGGTGATGAGGGAATAGCCTTTTTTTAACTTCTCATCATAGAATGAAGTGGAGAGGAGGGTATTTTTTTAATTGATCAAATCTCAGAGAAAACATGAAGGATAATTTTATGTAAATATTTTCTGAGATTAATCATTGAAAATTAAGGCCTAAAAATGAGAACTGTAAACCTGAAAACCAGAGAATAAACTGTCTTTTCTCCTAAACTTCATGTGGTGCAAATTTATCAGAACAAAGAGAGTTTTGATGAAGAAAAAATCCAGCCTGACCTCAGTTATTGCTGTTAAAGTTCAGAGAAAGTTGGAAACATTTCACCAGCTTTTGCATAAATACACACAGGTTTTTGTATAAAACAGAGGTAAAACGTGTCCTGGTGGACACAGATGCCCCCGCTCGGCAAACAGGAAGTAGATTGATTGATTGATTGAATGGTGCTTAACGTCCAGTGGCAAATATTTCATGCATATTCAGGACGAGAGCATATT
>JAULBM010297258.1:0-38128 GCA_032357055.1 Geukensia granosissima | reverse complement strand
TAATTTAGTGCCAACAGAAAATCTAATATAAAAAGAAAAGGTAAAAATAAATATCTTTATATACCCCCAAACCAAAGGAAAATCTAAAAAAAATATCCAGATTGACCCCTTAGAAAATTCACATATGTTCGGTAGAGTAGGAAGATAGATAACTCTAATTCAATTTAAGCTTCTACAAACGTACTAGCTCTCTCCCTTTCAATAATTATGACTGAACTGTTAGAAAAAATTAATTGCACATCAAACTTGTAATTAAAATCTTGTTTTGCATATTGAAAACAGAAGTTATAGAAAAGTTATCCTTTGTCACAAAAAGGGACATATTTTTTAACAAATAGTTTTGTAAATAAACTCTGTTCTAGTGAACACTCTAAAAATTAACCCTTATAGTGTATATTAAAAAGTTCCCCTAGGAGATTACCTATATTGGTAATCAATGTATGTTGGTCATTTTTATCAGTAAAGAAGAGTACAATAGTATACGCACAAGGCATACTTATATTATACTGCAATCTCAATGGTAGTTTCAGTACTGTTTTATAATAAATACAGTACAAATGCTGTTTTGTTTGCTTTTAAGAAAAACACATTTGTTGGTTTTGTATTTATCATATAATTTATGCCTTATTACAGTTCTATCCTGATTTGAAATACACACACATATATATATATAAGGTTCTTTAATTTTTAAATCATCAGTTAAATAAAGATTAAATGGTCAAAATCAGTAATTAATTTTTCCTTATACTTACTTTGAATGCTCTACTGTATATTTTGTCTCTATTTGTACTGTAATCCCACAATAGTTAATGAGATAAAAGGGTCAATAAGCTTTTTCCCCACCCTTTCTCTCTCATTTTCTTGCGCCTACCAATATTTTTGTATTATAGTACATGTACTATCAGAAAGTATTGTATAAAAGTATATCCAACTACATGTAAACTTTGATTGTTTCATATTGAAATATTGCAAAAAGGCTAAATATGTGATTAAATGTAATAATAATATTTTGACAACAGACCTATTTCATAAGTATGAATGGGTATCAAGAATAACACTTTTACACATATGCAGGTTTGTGTATAGATTATCAACATGTTTTGCATATTAAGTTAGGCATGGGAAAATACTTTATGTTTAAATAACTGAACCATAACCTAATCAGAATAATAAATCATCATATAATTAGTATGTGAGTTTTAAAAACATACTAAGCAAAGTATAGCAGACAAATTAACTAATTAAGTAATAAAGCAAGTAAACAGCACAGACATTTCATTTAAACTTGTAAGCAAATCAATCATCATATAATTCTTCTATAAATCTCAAATAACATACTAAGCAAAGTATACCAAACAAAGCTTATTAAGCAATAAAGCAAATAAAACAGCATAAACAAGCATTGATAACTAAAGCGTAATACAGCAGCAAACTAAAGCAAGACTAGAAGGTGAGCAAAAATGTACTTTTCAGACCCAATACTTACAATTGTGTACATCTGTAATGTAAAAGATGAACATTGGTTAATTACAAAATTAAACTATATTTATTTACACATATAACATGAACAAATGACAAGAGACCTCATGTCTTGGTTAACCGATACAAAATATTCAAATCCACAAATGACAATAAGATGTCTTCTAACTTTTGTGGCTTCGAATCTTTCATATACCGGTAGTTACTAACATCGATTGTGACTAATAGAGAGGAAGCGTTAGAAAACCGAATGCCCAGACAAAATGGGACGAGTCGACAAACACAGCAATCTCGAGAACACCAACAAAACGGACGAAGAGACGTAATGTACTTATAAAACTGAAAGCAAAGGTACAATGAAATAATGTGACCACACCAAAAGCCGGGAACGAAATCAGGAGGTCCGGAAGGGTAAGCAGTTCCTGTCTATTGTTAAACAGCCGCTGCATTGTCCATTTTTGATCCGGTTTTATTCATTTTTAGGGTAAAGAGGAAGGATTAAAAGGTAAACCCTCCAGGCGAAACATGAACAGCCTGTTTTAGGTTACTCTGTTTCCTCACAGGAAGAGATTTATGTTCATCTGTAAAATGGAAACTCCATACCGGTCGACAAAATTGTGGTGTCGACATTTAAACTTCTTTATTGATGACTTCATATCCCTTTTTCAGCAGTTTCTATGTCATCGACTTAGCTTTGTCTAGAAAATCTGTATTGGACACATGCTATTGAAAAACGTTTGCTTGGAATACTTAACAAGAAGAGTGACACTATTGGAGCAGGAGCACCTTAACTCTTGCCTGATGACCTTGGCCTTGTCTGTTTTCTGACTTAGATATATCTGTATACTCCTTAAAGTGTATAGGTTAAAAGCTATTAAATGGTAAAATCTTTCGAAATATTTCAGGAAATATCGGATTGGCAATGTAATTAGCTATTACAGAAATTGTACTCTGACAAAATTATAATATTAGATCATATTAAAATCAAACATTTATAGCTTTGAAAAGGGTACACAATAGATTCCATGATCATCACCAGGCACGTTATGTCAACCAATTTCATTTGCGAATAGGTACAAATTAATTCGTGTAAATGTTTTGCTATAAAACTAATTGAGCATCAAAAGCAGAAAACCCGTTTTTGTTCAAAGGCAAAATTCGAATAAATAGCATCATATTAATCAACCTCAATAATGTTGAAATCCTTTTCTGTCTGTCGTGTTCTTACAAACAATAATTTTAATAGCCACTCAAAAAATTAAACAAAACAAAAATAGCATTGGGCATGCTAAAGCCGAGTTGCAGGTCAAAAACGCCAACAGAATTGCCCTTTTTATAGTTACAGTTCAAGAAAGTAATTTCCGCTATCAAAGTTTCAGGATAATAATTTAACATAATCAGATGTAAAATTTATGGATTTTAAATTTTGTTAGTTTTTAGTCACTGTGAACTTGACCCTAGACAGATTTTACCCAAAATCAATAGGGTTCTCCCTGACTTAATATGTAGCATACTCCCGATTTTGACATCATGGTTTGACACTGATTTTGACATTAAATATTCCACAACGGGTGCTGCGCATAAGACAGGGGACGCTTACCCTTCATGAGCACCTGATGTGTAAAGGAGTTCGTGGATTCCAAGCTTTTGTTCCTTTTGTTTATGTTTTATCTTTTAGTTTGTTTCAAATTTGTCATGTCTCTTTGGACTATGCACTTTTGATATCTCGCTTGGGTATTCTACACTGGACATGTCATCAAGTTTCTATCCTAAATCTGATGTAAACTTTTGAAGTTATTTTCCGGAAACCTTTTTTACCATTTTAAAAAAGCTTTTTTGTGACCTTTACCGATTTCTCCAAAAATTAAAAGGGTTCTCACTGGCTTGATATATAACAATATCCGAAAGTTTTATTTAAATCGGATGTAACCTTTTTGAGTCATCGTCAGGAAACCTTGTTTTTAAAACATTTTAAATATTTTTTGTGACTGAGTTTAATTTGACCTCTAACGGATTTCCCCAAAAATCAATAGGGTTTTCATCTGCTTGATATGAAACTATAACTTAAATTGTCATTTAAATCGGATATAAACGTTTCGAGTTATCGTCTGGAAACCTTCCATCATCAAACAAACCAATAGCCGAGTTCGTTGCAACCCGGCTAAAAACCAAAGTAACACAGCACCAACCGTAACCTAATGAGATCATTAGGACCCGTCGACTTTGGTTTATTGGTTGGGGTGATGGTTAGATTTCTGTATTGTTGAGAACAGTTTTCTAATACAGTTTGTAAACGAAGAAATTTTGTTAGCAAAATTAGCTGTTTTTTAAAGAACAAATATCGTGGAAGGTTATTTTTCAGGCCAAACTCGGCCTAACTATTATTTTTTTCGGCCAAAATCCCTTTTCACATTTCGAATGATTCGTTCCCAAGCTGTTAAATGGTGGATACATATCATTGAGTTTACGCAGTTCTGTTAAAATGTTCATTGTTATCTTTTTCAATGTACATGTATAATCATTTTCTGTTTGGCCCATACCTGCGAGCAGTAGTTTTAATACCAAGCAAAACAACACACAACAAACCTTTACCTCACGATCTCATAAGGCGTCATCTACTTGACTTTCGTTTTGGGGCGGTGTTGGTGTGATTTCGGTTTTGTATAGACAACAGCTTTTTCTAATATTGACAGCCAAATTAGTTGTTTTCAAAGGGGCTAATGTTGGGGCAGATTATTTTTTTAAGGGTCCAACTCGACCGGATAATTATTTTTCGTCCAAGATCGTGCCAAAGTTATGAAATGGCGGACACATATCAATAATTTTTCAGGTTTCTATGAGAACCAGTTCTCTTGTATTCTGCATGTATGGTACATATATTTTGAACCTTTTTCATGAAAAATTGAATTACACAGCAGATAACAGTAATCGTAAAATACTTACCATATTTGTCTGCACAAAATGTTTTCGGTGATGATTAGAATTGAGATGAAAACTATGAAGTACAAAATATTTATAATTAAATCAAGTGCTTACTTCCGATCTTTCCGTTTGCCTTACGTGACATGCTATTACTTGGAACAACATTAGTAACAAAACGTTCGATTGCAAAGAGGTGCCAAATGTCTTTTCAGGTTGTAAACTTTATCTTTTAACTTTAAATAAAGATTCAATTATTGTAACGATATATGAAGAAAAAATAGAAACAAGAATATGAATAAAATAATTTCTATATAAAAAGATATGATGAGATACTTTGCGAGATGACCGACTAGATCTACCTTGAGGTTAATTATTTATTTGTTATTGTCCTGAAACATTAATCAACTAACGTTTTACTTAAAATGAAGAATCTTTTAAAAAATTGTAGATTATTTCAAATACCTTCAGGAGCTTTCAGAAAAAAAAAACACAAATGAAAAATCATTTATAAAAAAACATCATCATATTGAAAACTGATGTGAGCAAATATATGGCAACTTGAACTTTAAATTAAATTAAATAGTCCTTGAATTTGTTAAAGGTTATGATTACCTAATTATTACAAATGTTATTCTCATTTTTGTCCGGTTGCTAGGTTAAAGGGGGTGGACAACTCAAAAGGGAAATGTTAGACAAATGGGTAGCAGATGGGAGGGTAGGAGTGGGAGATGGTAGAAAAGAAAGTAGGGGGAAAATAATTTCCATGTAAAAAAGGTAGATGCCTCTTTAATGTCTCCAGTGTTCATAATTTGGAGCAGTTTTAGATATTTGGGCTCAATTCGCAGTACAATAACATTAAGACGAGCTTCAACGATTATTGCAATATTCAAGTAGACAACTAGTGTCAGAAGGGAGCAGTAGTGCTTGCTGTTATTTGCGCTTAATTTGGAAACCTTTCGTCATCGGGCCACCGCGGAATTGCACACATTTAATATCAAATATTGATATGTCAAAGTTAGTTGGCGAAAAAGTTGTCGTAAATCATTTACTGTGCATGTAGGCAGCCAAAAAGGAACAAGAGGTGTCACAGAACAACATTTTAGGTTATGCTCAATATTAGAATAGAGCAGACTTCAGCCTCGATACACCAATATTGCTCAATAGTATTATTACATTAATATGCAGTCCATCGTATTTCTCAGAATAACAAGAACCGAACTACGAGCGGTTTCATGCTAAGAGTACCTCCACTAGCTTTATATTTCAGTACAAGCTGACATCAGACAGCAAATCAATTTGTCCCTACCGTCGGATTTGGGTTTGATTTTGGATTTGAGTTCCTATGTTTTGGTTCCAATGCTACTGATGAGATGTCACTCCTTGAAATGTACATATAGCATACCAAATTCTCCATATTTATTCAACATTGGTAATCTTGTATTTTGAAACCACTGGGTCGATGCCTCTTCTGGTTGACCAGAGGTCCCCGAGGGTATTCACTAGCCCAGTTGTCAGACTTGTCCGTCATGATTTTTATCATACAATGTTTCAGATAAGTTTATTGCATTTCTCAATCAGTGAAGATACGAAAAGGAGTCTAATCGTAATGCACTTGTCCCTACCGTCGGATTTGGGTTCCTTTTTCGTATTGTTTGGATTTGAGTACTTCTTTTGCTATGTTCTGATCTTGGATTTTCTATGTTTTGGTTCTAATGCTACTGATGAGAGGTTACAAATGTAACATATTATAGTATACCAAAGTTCACAATATTCATTCAAAATTGATTATCTTGTATTTTGAAAACAGTGTGGACACAAAAATATTTTGTCTCGCCTGGATATGCGGCTTTGACCCTATACACGTATGGACACAATAATTTTCTAATCTGAATATTCAGCAAGTAATACCACCAGGACATTTAAATAAAACAAATCAATAGTCAGAATTTGAAAACATCATAAAGAAGTTGAGTTAATGTCGATCAGTTATGAAACTTTACTAAAGTCGATGAACCATAAAAATATGGTCAAGGTATAAGATACATGGAAGTCTGTCATGTACTCCTAACAACCAATTCTGTTGACCTACCACTTACAGTTACTGAGAATCAGACCTAAGCATAGAAAACTTGACCCTAGTAAATGAAAAATGAAAATGAGGTCGCTGACATTAGATATTTGGTAAACTGACCTGTACTCCTAATTATCAATAAGCACACCAAACATTGTTGATCTACCACTTATCGTAAATGAGAACAATGCCTAAACATTACTTGACCCTAGCCAATGAACCGTGAAAATAAGGTCAAGGATAAAAGACATGTGGCAGATAGACATGAACTCCTAATAATCAATAAGCACACCCAATATTGTTGACCTACCACTTATAATAAATGAGAAATAGACCTAACCATGAAAACTTGACCCTAGTCAATGGACCGTGAAAATAAGGCCAAGGACAAAAGCCATATGGTAGACTGACATGTACATCTAATAACGTATAAGCATACCCAATATTGCTGACCTATATTATATAGTTACTGAGAAACTGACCTAATCATTAAAACTTGCCGCTGGAGTTTAAGTCACTGGACCATGCAAAGTAGGTCAAGGACCAATGTCAAGTGGTTGGTCGATAATTTCATATCACGAACTATATGCACACTAACTTTGGTCATCCTAGCATTTATACTTTCAAAGATATAGAGCTTTCAAAAAAACCCAACGCCGCCGTTAAGTAACACCTGTCTCGCTTTAATGAGACAACTGGGTCGATGCCTCTGCTGGCAACCAGAGGTCCCCGAGGGTATTAACCAGCTTAGTTGTCACACTTCTCTGGAATAAAATCTATCAAGAAATGTTTTACATATACTTATTGCATTTGCTTAAATTCCAAATCACTGAAAAAAATACGGAAATGTAATGTAGTTATACCGTCGGATTTGGGTCCCCTTTTCGATTTGTTAAGATAGAGTACTTCTTTTACTATGTTTTTGTTCTAATGCTACTGATGAGAGGTTACTCCTTGAAATGTACATAACGCATAACATACTTATTCAACATTGGTAATTTTGTATTTTGGTAAACGTGTCCAATCTATATAAATGAATCAACCATTTTCAAATTAATCCATTCAGTAGGAGCTGAGGTTTTTTAACGAAAATTTTCCATGTCATTCACAATAATGAAAAATAGCAAAGTCCCATGAAACAGGTGAAGATGATCGCTTGCAACATATGTCTTATCTATATAAAGCGTCTTTCCCATCATGCAGTGGCAGCTGAAATTTTTGTGAAGAAAATTCTGGACAAACGGACAAATGCGATTCCAATATACCACCAACTCGGCGAATGGAGGTATAAGTTTTGTCCAGATAGCCTACAAAAACTGAATTCAACTGACCTGAACAGATTTACTGGACCTTTCTTGCAACGAATAACTAGACAGTCAATCCAGTAATACACAAGACACAGTTTGCTCTGATCACTTTTTACTGGTTTTTACCTCTTGCATGTTAGGTCAACTGAACTTTGTGAAGTCTCAAATTTGTACATGTACAGGCCTTGGTTAGTATGACTTATCGTATCATGCGTCCATTTACCGCTATAATAAAAAAATGTTAGATTTCCTAATTGATAACATCTTTGTTCAGTTAGGAGGATGGGTTTTCAAGGAAATGATTGCCATTCCAATGGGCACTGCTCTCCTTGCCGATCTATTTCTTTACTCGATTGAGGCCGACTTTCCTCAAGATTTAATAAAAAAGAGAAAGGAAGTCTGCCCCTTTGGTATCTTCGGATTCCTTTGAACCCAAATGAGCTTAAAATTAGACACAACAGACACTCCCAAGTCTATCTTATACCTTGATCGACAATCGAGGAAGGCTTCACACAAAACCATATGACAAACATGATGAACTTTCCAATAGTCAACTTCTCGTTCATTGGCAGTAACGTTCCAGCTGCCTTGGCGAATGAAGTTAACATCTCCCAGCTCATACGATTTCCACGAGCATGTGTGAATTACAGAGATTTTCTAGAAAGACACTAACTGCTCACACAGGGCTATGTTGCTCCTCGGTAAGTCATCACCCCAGACATATAACGGTCGAAAACCTTCCTCTTTGGTTTCTTACAATATCTCTCGAGTGAATCCCCAGATGGTCCAATGTATAGCTAATGGAGCTTGTTGCTGCTATATTGGTTGGTCATTTGGCATACAATATACAATTCTGGGAGAGGACCATTCCACCAAAGTTTGTTTCTAACTTGCTAAGCAGTTTTAGGCAAGTAGATTTTTAATAGATTTTAAAATAAAGTCCCATATTTAACTTTTATTCAGCTGTGGTAGCAACTATGTTGGATGGTTAGGATACCACATGTAATTTTGATAGACCATCTAAAGATCATTCAACAAAAAGGTTTAATACATTCCGCAGTTTCAGAAGAAGATTTTCAAAGAATTTATTAATTTATTTTCTATTACTAGTAACAGATGCCATCTTGGTTGGTGGGTTGGAACACTGGATAGAATTTTGGTAAAGGGATATCCAA
This sequence comes from Geukensia granosissima, assembly GCA_032357055.1. Taxonomy (NCBI): domain Eukaryota; kingdom Metazoa; phylum Mollusca; class Bivalvia; order Mytilida; family Mytilidae; genus Geukensia; species Geukensia granosissima. Next base: position 29,174 of record JAULBM010297258.1, on the reverse strand, counting down.
AGACCATTCCACAAATTTGGTTCCAATTGGCCCAGAGCTTTCATAGGATAAAACCTTAAGGTAAATGTGGACAGGTGATCGACAGAGGATGCAAAATAATGGCAATAACTCAAATGATCATTTGGGTAAGGTGAGCTAAAAAGGGACAAGATTATTAGATTTGTTTACTTCCCAAAACCTTAAATTAATTCTTGTTAGAATATGTCCGTATAAGTTGCTTGGCAAGCGCAGCATGATACGACCGCAGCACGCTGACATGTGAAAGGTGAACAAATCAACTGTTGGTTATGTGTGGATGATCTTTTTGAATCGTATTATCCTCAAAACAAGTGTCATTTTCGTTGACCCCCCCCCAACCCCCAGGGCGGCTGGGGTATAGAAATAGGTCGTTCGGTTTCTCCGCCTGCAGGTAGAACCCCTGCTAACGGGGCCGTCCGTTAATTCGAGCGGGATGTATGAATACTCGAACTCCCTTTCTCGAAGGTTGTGCCGGGGAAAGAATAATCACCAGGTATCTCCATCCTGGAGGCACAAGTCCTCTAAAAGGGGCGTCCCTGATTGTGGGAGATGTATAAATTCACAATCCGTCAAGAGGGAGACGTTCAAGACGCCCTGTGTTTAGGAAGTGCCACGTCTTAAGCACGTTAAAGACCCCTTGTAACAGCTCATTTTGAGTGGTCCGTAGGCGGTCAGTTACAAGGCTAAATTTTCCGACTCTATCCAACCCGCAATGTTTCCAGTGGCAGTCTAAAAGTCCCTCCCTTACCGGTCCCTTGCTCACAGTCAACATATTGATTTATTGTTTAACCTGCTTTCGTCCTGAATATGCATGAAATATTTGCCACTGGACGTTAAACAACAATCAATCAATCAATCAATTTCACATTTTTAGATTGTTGTCATTATATTTCTACCGTCTTTAATTGGGCGTTTAATTGAAATGACCTTAATAGATTTTTAGAGACACAAACTTTTTTATCTAACATAAATCATTTGAAATTCATTCACTTTTGCAGACAAACATAGATACAAAAAATGGACACAAGCAAGAAAAATTCTAAAGTGCATGCCATTAAAATAAACTCGCTTATTATAGGAAGTGGTATTACACCCTTGTTGAAGGCTTTGTGAAGACCTTTAGATTTATAAATTCTTTTCCCCCACTTCTAATTATTTTCATACCTATATCATAAAATGATTTGAAAAACATAGACCTAACAGCCAACACAAACAGTTGAAACAGATACATACGGTATCCGTGAAGATGTGAACATTGTTGATATAATTTAAGATCTTTGAACATTATTGATAATAATAAAGAAAAATATTTCCAGTCTCCTTTAAGTCTGTTAACATTGTTTATAATAAGAAAGGAAAATATGTCCAGTTTCCACGAAGCCTAAGAACAACTTGATAATAATAAACGAAAATATATCAATTTATATAAAGAAGCTAAATATTTCACTTCAGTTCGTGAACATCAGTGATGATTAGAGAACACTAAACCAGTCTCTGTGAAAGCTGTAAACATCGTTGATATTAATGATTGACTGATTGGTGCTTTAGGTCTAGCGGGCAATATTTGAGCAATATTAACGACGGGAACAAGTTAACAAACAATATGTAGATTAAAAGCAGGGTACCTTTAAGGGAGGAAATTTTAGACTGCTACTGGAAAATTTAAGGGTTGGATATGTTCAGTAATTAAGCTTTGGAATTGGCCGCCTGATGATTACTCAAATGAAGTGTGGCATCTTCTAAACACAGGGCGTCTTAAACGTCTCCCGCCGGACGGATTGCGAATGTATACATCATCCACGAGCAGGTACGCTCTTTTTTTAGACTAGTGCCCCTAGGACTTGTGTACCTAGTGCATATTCTTTCCCGGCACAACCTTTTTATAGGGACGGTAGAGTATATATACATTTTGCCTGACCCAAACGGACACCCCTATAACAAGAGTTCAACCTGTAGGCGGAAAAACCGAACGTCCTTTTTCTATTATTTCTATACCCCGTCCGACCTCGGGGGTCGTAGAGTGGAATAAAGGCTGTAAATATCGTTTGTGTTATTAATTATTTATCTTTGATCTTCGTTGATTTTTAAAAACATATATGTAAGCATGTGAAACATCGTTGCTAATAATATGTCCATTCTCCGATTAGTCTGCGAACATCGCAGATACTAACATGATATATTTCATGTCTCTGTCAAGGCTGGTGGTTTTAATAAAAAAGAAAATATATATATATAGTTTCCAAGAAGCCCATGAGCATCGTAGAAATGAATAAAAGAAAATATGTCTGGTCCCGAGAACCTATAAATTAGCCAGTTATGCTTAGTCAATAGCATTATTTGCAGATATTACGTATATTTGAGTGTTGGTTTGGTTGATTGTTTATTGTTGGTTGCTTAACGTCCTGTGGCAAATATTTAATGCATATTCAGGACGAGAACAAGTTCAACCATTATTGGTTTTGTTTTATTTCTTCTGGTCTTCATTTTGACCTCATTTTGATTAAAGTAGACATTGGTCTCCCGGCAGGTTTATATTATAATTGAATACGTTGATCTTCAACAAACGGATGTAGAGATGCAGATGATACACTTTTTTGCACGAGGATGAATCTAGATATCAGTGCTGACCTTAACGGTTTGAGTGATGATGCACTGAACTTTAAAATCATTTCGCCCACGGTTTCTTGTTGAATAGAAATTTAATACGACTTAGGTATATTCTAACCGATATAGCAGGAATATACTCGTTTTAATGGTGGTCGTATTGTTGGGTTTCGACTTTGATATTTGTATATGATAATCTATTTCAACCATCGTGTATTTCAAAGAAAATATAATGTCGGTTATCGCGTGTTTAAATGAAAATTTACAGGATGGATTTACAGACGAGGTTGGTTTGAAATATAGGTAGAGGTATCAGATTTACGCAAACAACATAAAGACTGTAGCTTTGTATGTCACGCGCTATTACTTAAAGAATGATCCTATAAAATTAAATTATATATCTGCGAATCACAATTATCTCTTTGGTAATAGGAGTTTTTTTTACATCAAACTAAATTATTAGCTCAAACTAACGAGAACGTTCAACAGAAAGCGGAATAAAAACAGAAGGAATAATCAAAAAGGAATGCCGACAGACACGACAATCCCGATAACACGAATGAGACGGAATATGACATCCATTGCACATATAGAACTCAAACATAATCATCAACAATGCAGACCCCACAAAAAACAAAAGGTGATCTCAAAATAACTTTTAAGAGAATTACAATCGTTATCTTTTTAACTTTTTAATGGGACCAAGAATTTTGAAAATAAACTATTATTGCCCACAGCCAATGTATTAAAATGTGACGTAACACATAAAAGTTCGAATTTTTCGTCCTTGTTTGCGGTGTTTATAGATCAATGTTGTATAATAATTTATAATAAAACCTTTTCTTTCTTAAATGCTTCTATTGCTATTTAGATAAATTTTTTCATAGCAAATTATCGTCATTTTAAGTTAAGAGTATTTTTTTCAGGGTAAAAAATAAGTGGTGTTTTGCAATTGGCTGATTTTATAAAACTGAATTTAAATAAATTGTACTGCTTTTAATGATTTGTCATGTCTGTACATTACAAACTTATTGCGGTTACATTAAGATAATGCACATCATATAAAATCTGGTAAAACTTACTTGGTTATTTTAAGATTTGTTCTTTTTCGTTTTATTTCTCACACCACGTTCCAAGGTTGGAGAAGTTTTTAGCGCCCACAAACATAAATAACCCCACCACAACCTTGATTTGCCTGTCCTATATAGGAATTTTTAGTCCACTGGAAATCGTTGTTATTTTACATGTATAACTACTTGCGGGTTTATTGTTACCTTCGGATGTCACCATTTTCTATTTTTGAAGACTTTACATCTTGTATTTTGGTGTGTATCTTGTTTTTCAATATTGAAATTTTAAGGCAACTTGTAGATGTTTGAATTGAATAGTTTTTGGTGACTTTTTATATACAATCCAATCACATCTACTTTTTCTATATAAAGCACTTTACAGAGTAAACTATAACTTAAAATTACTTTAAGGATGTTTAAGCATAATCCGATAGAAACAATCGGCTATACTATTTCCTAATGGTATTATGAACAACGCAGATGTGATTTACTAGGGAACAAGGATGCCACAAACTGTATATTAATGGAAACCACCTGAATCTCTATAACATAGGCGTATAGATGCTTCCAGGAAGTATCTTTTAAACAGATGAACGCCTTTTGTCTCCTGAGCTTCCGTCGATGATTGCATTCTTCATTTAATTTCGCGTTTTTGAAGTCCGATATGAAATTTCCCGTGTCTAAGAATTTCCAATGTATACTATTTCTCTTATTGCTCGGACGATATTCTATGGAAACCATTGTAAAACAAAAATTGATACTGTTTTGGAATGGTTTGATTTCTGACAATAACAAGCTGCTCTCTTTTTTATACAACATAATGTTAAACAGTCATGTTCAATATCCTTTAAAATGTAGAGTGGATTTCATCTATTTAAAATCTATTTGATATCTGATTATTTGAAACTGGTCTGGAACTGCGAGACAATTGAGAATTTGTCTTTTTTGTAGAACCGGAATAGGCAAAGAATTTCACTATTTGTTTTCTTATAAATGTAACGAAATAGAAAATAACCGGCTCTTATATACCATCATAATATAGAGACAATCTTTGGGAAAACAAACTAAAGAGATTTCTCTCAATTTGTAAAGTCCAATTACATAGAAGTGCGTCCATATTCAAAAGAAAATAGTAAATTATTTTTACGTCAAATCTGTGTCGTTTTTGCATGTTAATTTTACTAACTTTTGATTAATGTATTGTATATAAAAATCATGTCATGTAAATTGTGTTAATTATAATTGCTACATTTGTACCTACTTGTTCACCCATGTGTCTGAGGTTTTAAATAAATTTTTGTTGTCGTGTCTTAAACATAGTTTTAATTATCTCCACTTTATTGTGGTTGCATGGCCAAAACATTTTTCAGATACGTTGTATCTAAAAAAAAGTGCTGATTTAAAAAAATACATTTGGTTATTCCTACTATTTGCTATCTGTTATACTTTAGTGACAAAAAGATTAATTTGTCAAATAAATGCATTTTATATCAGTGATATTACCTATTTATTAACTTGTTATACAAATTATATAAAGTAGAATCGTAGAAAAGTTCAAATTGACAGTTTACAGCAAATACCAATTTTACAGAATGTCGGTTTGACTCGAGTTCTGCTTTAGACTAGAACTTATATGTGGAACAATTGTCGGTGATCACCAGACATAACATCAAACTGAATTAAAAAAAAAAGATGTAAATATTCATCATCTTTCTTCACGTTAATTGACAACACAGTATTAAATCATCAAACACCCTGTGTTTGGTGACATCTCTTGTAGAGAGGCTTGATGTTTTATCATCAGGAATCTCACCCTGAGATTTCTTCCAGTAACTGCGACCATTCATTAGAGATGTATTTTCATTTTGCATGTATTTTTGTTAAGTATATTTATTGTAATTAAGATATTCTCTAGTTGGATTTGGTGCTTTTCGGTTTGATTTTTATAGTTCGTCGGAAAATTCTTTTGTATTCATTCTTTTTTTCTTTGACCACTCGTTAAGGGATAGTTTTTACCCACGAAACTAGTTTGACCACACCGCATGTAGCATGTGTCTGTCCCAAGTCAGGAAAAGGTGTCTTAGGTTAGTCGTTGTTTTTATTGTTTTGTTACATGTGCATTTTTTTTTATAATATTCAGGGAAGAACTGTATTATTTTACGCATTCGCGATTTATATTTTGGGCGATTTTGACCTTTTCACAACATGTGGTATTCAAACCTTGTTGAATGCCCTGTGGAGACCTCTAGATTTTATCTTGGTTGGAGTGCAGTCTTTCTGAAATTACCCTACAACTTTTCATTTTCATATTAAACATTTAATTAAATTAAATTAAAACGTGCCTGTTGGGAAAACAGTTCTACATGTGAGATTTTGGATGTTTTGCTAAATGGTACTACAGGACAGTTTAACACGTAATTGCTCCTCAATTGAAATTGACGTGATCAATTCTTAATCCTTAAATGTACGTTTCATTTTGTATATAATATTATTCTTGATTTTAAGTTTTTTGTTTAAGGCTTAATTTTAATGTTGAAATTTATACAGAATTTCTTACCTTCTACGCAAAACTTTATTTCAGAAAAATAGCAACATATCACTATTGTATTTAAATCATCGATGTCTTTACCCATTGTCTGTTGTTAAATGTATAATTTATGTTAATAAATACTTCTGACATAGGTTCCTTCTCGCCCATTTATTCCTTTATTCGTATGAAGCCGACTTCATACAAAGCCTTCTACAGATAAAAGAGAAAAAGTTGGCTCAATCTTTTGGTTTCACGTTCCGCTATATAGCTGATGTCCTTTCAATGAATAACTAAATTTGGTGACTATGTTGACCTCATCTATCCATCAAAGATACTACAGAAACAGAAAGGTCTGTTTCTTACCTAGACTTAGACCTATAAATTTACAGTAAGGGTGTGTTAAGAACAAAACTTTACGACAAGAGAGATGAGTTTGATTTTCCGATTGTAAACTTTCCGTTCATGTCTAGCAAAATTCCAGCCGCACCTTCATACGGAGTGTATATCTCTTAATTAATTCGTTACTCCAGGGCTTGTGCTTCCTAACAGGATTTTATTGATAGAGGGTTGCAGCTGACTAGAAAGATACTGAGCCAAGGGTTTCTCAGGGGAAAGATTAGAGCCATCACTCCGGAAGTTTTTCGGTCGCCATCATGATTTGGTTGACCAGTACGAAATATCCATTTCACAGATGACAATGGATGTCTTCCGACTGTCATGAATACAAACCCGTTCATATACCGTTGTGATTAACACCGGCTTTAACTACTGAGTAACATGACCGGTGTTACTAGTGGAGCAGGAGTTGCTTACTCTTCCGAAGCACCTGTACTCACCCTGGTTTTTGTAGGGTTTGTGTTACTCCAGCTTTAGTTTTTAGTGTAGTGTTGTGTGTTCTATATTTGCCTTTCGTTTTATTTTGTTGGCCATTGTCTTGTCTGTCTTCCGACTTAACGATTTCTGTCTGCCCCTTTGGAATCTTCGAATTCCTTTTATATGGCCACCATGAACGACTATTGTTTCTGACTGGCTGAAACATTAAACAATAATCTCCGCTGAAACCACTAAGCCAAATGAAGGAAGCATCTTTGGAAGGTCCTTTAATTTACAAAGTTTGCTCTTTTGTCCCGATTGGACAAAAATATGGCTGCAATGGATGATTTTTGTTTCTGATTGGCTGAAATATACAAAAAACATATCGTCCGAAATCGCTTAGCCAAATAGAACCAAACTGATCATGAAGCATTTATGCTAGGTCCTTTACAAAACTTGCTAATTTTGTCCCGATTGGACAGAAACCATGGATGCCATCAATGATTTTTGTTTTTGATTTGCTAGAACATTAAAAGTCATCTTCTCGAAACCCCTTGGCAAAATAGAACAATATGAGGCATCTATGCTTATCATTAACAAGATACTGTATGCTCATTTACTCCCGATCGTACCAAAACATGGCCGCCATGAGTATTATTTTTTCTGATTGGCTGAAACATAAAAAAAATCTCCTCTAAAACTGCCAGGCGTAGTGAAACTAAACTTTAAAAGAAACATTTATCTGAGGTCCTCGTTTTGTGCAGATCATACAAAAACATGGCAGCCATGAACGATTCTTGTTTCTGATTGGCTGACACATAAAAATCTTCTCCTTTGAAACCGCTTGTCCAATGGAACAATATTTTACATGAAGCATTTCTGCAAGGTCCTTTTCAAAGTATGCTCATTTTGTCCCGAACAGACATAAAACATGTCCGCCACGGACGATTTCTGTTCCGGATTGGCTGAAACATAAAAACAATCATCTCATCTGAAACCTTTAGGAAAAATGGAACAAAACTGTACAGGAAGCATTTACTGAAAGCCCTTTACAAAGTTTGCTCATTTTGTCTCGATCGTAAAAAAACATGGCCGCCATAGACGATTGTCTTTTTTCTGATTGGCTAAATCATAAGAAAATCTTCTCTCAAATTATTTTTGACTAATAGAACAATAATTTACAGAAGACTTTTATCCAAGGCCCTTTTTATCCTGATCGAAAAAAAACATGATCGCCATGTACGATTCTTATTTATGATTGGCTGATACATAAAAAATACCAAACGGAATAATATTCAGGCTCAGCATTCTGAGCCTATAGTTTAGCTACGCAAAACTTTATATTTTATTTTTTATTATGTATCACAACATAGCTTATTGAAAATAATATCCAGCTCAGTTGTTTAAAAAAATTCGTTTTCACTTATAAGACAGCTGCATTAATTATTTTATAAGTTCAATTGCATTTTACGCCTTAATGGACCTGGCGGTCGTATCGTTTAAACGATTTGATGTATGCTTATATGTGAGCCTTGATCCGTCTTTATAATGCATTTTTTTTTAATTTAAATTGATTTTTGTTCTAGCATATTCAAAATTGTAGTTGTAAATATTAAAATATTTTTTATTTTGTATACAGTTTATGTAAAATAAAAGAGTAACATCTGTTGAGTACAATAATTGATAATCTACATGCTTCAAAAAACTACGACAGGTTGTGAATTGTCTAAATGCTGAATAAATTTGACGAGCGAATATGTCGTTTTAAATATCGTAATTCAAAAAATTAAACAACTTCAGATCGATTTTCAATAGCATGTCTCAGCAGGTCCTGAACATGAAGGACGTTAAGCAACAACCGATCAATCAATCTTGTGGACATTGTTATTCTTTCATGAAGGAGATGCCATAATCATCAGAAATTGAAACTTTTATTATACGAGATGCATATATTTGAAAAAATTAAAGACAAAACTACGTTTTGAATGCCTTTTACTGTAAAATATAAATCTTTGTACATAACATGTTTAATGGAATAAAGAAAGGTAATTTGCCACTATGCAGTTTAAGTGATCATGTTTTCGCATAATGCATGTAATGTAGTATGCAAACAAAATCATGGTCATTCGTTATTCTATATCTTACAATGGATTCAGAATTTAATTGCGTGATTCTGTTCATTTAAAGCGGGCATTTGCTTAATATATTTACATGTAGTTTTACAGTTATTAAAAAGACTATCCATAGTTAAGGTCCAATATTTTAGGACAATTTGTTTGTGCTGTTATTTATTGCTTCGCATTAAATTAAGAGAGTGTCCGTATTTCTAATGCACCGACATATCGGAGAAATTATGAGTGAGTTATATTGTCCACTGTTCAAATTATTATCTCAAGTTGTTCATCGATTCTAAAACTGCTAAGCCAGTTTCAACTAAAATTTTGTGGAATACAGTAACAATTTTATCTGACAAACCCTTTCTAAAGTTAGCAACAAAACTGAACTGAAACCCTGTTGCTTGTATTTGTAATTTTTATCTCATACATTATCTTTATCATCATGATTCATCTGTTATTTTAATTCATTTGTATGCTACTAATGTTTTGGTAGAATGTAGTCGTTCAATAAACCGCCCGCCAGCTTGTCCGAAAAAAGTTCTTGATGGGTATTACTTGATATTTCTATAAAGCTTTCCTTTTTTAAACGAAATTCCTAATGTAAGGTTGATTCTACTTTTTATATGAACTCAACCAATACCATTTTTAAAAAATATGTTTTCCCTTGCGTCATAGGGAACAGGGATTGTTTATATTCATTATGGGAGTTCTGTATACGACTGTACCAAGTCCATAATCGGGTTTGTCAGGGGCGTAGCGCCCGTTAGGTAGTGTAGGCAGCTGCCTACACATCATTTTGTCGAAAATAATTATGTGTAGCTAAATCGTCGCTAAATGCTCATGAGTCAAGCTCATAATCATGATTTGGTCAATTGAGTCAATACAGAGTACAAAATGATGACTAAATCAGGATCTGTACTTCAATTCACAGAGCACATTAACGAATTTACTACTGCTGTACCGTTACGCTAAATAAAACGGCTATATTTTCCAGAGTTTGTTTATTATAATATTAGCGGATGATGTGGCAACCTGTATTCGTATTTTAGTAAACAAGATAAGTCAAACTCTTCTGAAGAAACACCAACAAGAGAAACATCTTCATCAAAACAAGCACCAAATAGCGGTGCTGTGACTGAATCGATCTCAGCATGCATACGAACTATCAGTTTGATCCTCGCTATCTGAGTGCATAAGGGTGGTTCCATTGCAAATAATTCTACCAGCCAGGATAAAACATTTAACAGACAATTGGACAAAATTTTCCTTCAAGGAAATCTGATAAACATATTGGTCAAAGTGGGGGTTACAATTTCCGGTAGTCCCGATGATTTTATTGTAAACATTACTTTATCGTTGGAGGAAAAATTTTTCTTCAGACAAGCGATATTGTTATTTACAATAACTAGGATTTGGAAACACTTTCATAATACTTCGCTGTTGATCAAACAATACATTTTGTGATCACTGAGTTATTATGTTATCAATTCAGCTCATTTGTTGAAGACCTTGTGGAGACCTCTACATTTGTAAATTTGGGATAGTTCAGTTAGGAGCAAAGCGTGTGCTAGATACAACCTGGAAATTATAATATGATGAACAGTATAATCGAGCACACGATCCAACAGGCCAATGGACTGCGATTGACTCTGAACTTCGGGTTTTATATGACCACTCCAGTAGTGGCTCCGGCTCTGAGACTAGTTTTGAACATCAGTTAGGACGCCCATTTAGGAGGGTTTCAACCTCCCGGTGGAGAAACCGAACAACCAATTTCTGAATCCCTGCTGCTGTCGGGGTTGTTGAGTATTTATACATCCCGCCCAACCATGGAACGGACGCCTCTTTAGCAGCTGTTCTACCTGCAGGTCGAGAAACCGAACGGGCTATTTCTATATCCGTGCACCTAATTTGGACTTTTGTCATCTAGCGTACCTGATGAAGATTCATGAAATAATTTAATTAGGTCCAAAGAAGTTTTAAATGAGGAATTGATTGCAATGGATACAGATATCACATCATATCCTACGTTCCATTGAAACATTACATAAAAAACCTTACAAATCTAAAAATGACCCATTGAATCTCACTGGTCCGTTAAATAAACTTATCCACAAAGGGTACAGGTTTTAAGAAATTAAAGAAAAACAAAAGCAGTAACAGTCGAACAATAAAAATCAAACAGCAATTCACCCAATTTGACTAGAGAGTACCTGAATTACAATAAATATATTAAACAAAAATGTATGCGAAAAGGAGATACCTTTACAATGAATGCTCGCAGTTACTGAAAGCAAGCTCGGGATGGGATTCCTGAAGATAAGACATCAATCCTCTAATCACGAGAGATACTAAGAAGAAGCTTAGGGTGAGTTTCCTGTAAGCCTTAGTATCCTGAGGCGCCTAAAATCTACTGTCAGCGCAGCTCACTTTGGAAATCGCCTTTTTACAATTTTGAAGATTTTAGTAAAGGAATACATAACCATAAAAGGAAGGAAGACAATAAATGCAAAAATACTGTAACCTTACCACAAGAAAAACAGAGGGATTACAGGGTAAATGTCAAGATGACTATAATCTTTTTCCGTAAGAAACAGAACTTGTTGAATCTAGAGGTCGTCAGAGTTATATGGGGACAGCTCAACGCGTATTTTTCAGGGGGACTTTGATGACCTCGGAATTGATATCACCTGAAATGACGGCATTTAAAGGGCGAGACATTTTTACCGCGCTTTTTCGGATTTTGGAATTTTCCAGTGGTTTCCGACTTATTTTATGGGTTTCGGAATCGTTCTGTATTTTTTATGTGAGGACAAAGCCCTTACAAAAGGAGTAGACTATTTTCTGTACTTTTTGGTTTATCTTTGTATTTTGGTCTTATTGTATAGGTTTTTAGTATGATTTTGGATTTTTGGTGTGAGGGCAAAGCCCTTATATAAGGATTGACCTATGTGCATGCTCGAGCAGAAATGATGTTTGTTTCCGGTGTTTTTGGTCTTGTTTTTTATATTTCCTGTCAATGGACATCATTCCAATTTTCCGCCATTTTGATTTGAGCAAAGGGAAATAACTCCTGTCGTTTTCTTGTTCAGACCTCGTGTAAGGCCTGTGTTGTCGATAAGGATTTACGTTTTGGAGTTTCTTTTAAACTTTCGAATTAAAGGGTCTTGCTTTGTGTTCCATAAGTCCGGGATAAAGGGAAAGGGAGTATAAACGACCAACTTTTATATCCATATATATTGTCAGATAATTTATTGAACAAAAAACATTTCTGGAAAAAGCCGTTTCTTTGCGACTTTCGACTCTGTCCTTTAAATGGTTCGTTACTGTCATCTGTTGCTGGTGGGTCATAACAAGCCTGCACGTCGTCCACCAGATATTTTCTTTTCTCTACAGCATTCTTCTAAGATTCCATGGTGTTTTCGTCTTCTTCCTCTCTTATGCGCTTGGCCGTCTTACTAATCTTTCTGTGAACGGAATCTCATCTAATTTTTGAAGCCACATCATCGTTACTAAGAATTTGCTGTTATTTAGTCGCTTTACTTTGCTGTCATATCGTTGTAAGCCAAAGAAAGTGCTTGTGGTTTATTGTAGCGTCTTCGACCAATGCTCTAACCATTTCTTCGTACTCTGATTCTTGTTGCCCACCCAAACGTTTTTGTTTCGTCCTGTCACTTTTACTGTTATCTTTCTTTTCTCTTCACGCCGTCTTACTTCTTCAGTAATTTTTCATAAACGGATAATTACGTACAAGAAAGACATTTGCTTTGGCTCTGATACGTCTGTCCTGTTCAAATGCTGACATTCAAATGATGATATTTAAATCAATATTGATTTTTATTATGTCCTTTTTGAGAATATTTCTTTAATGGATTACGAATGGATACGACGTAGTCAAGACTACATTGACACGTGTATGCCCTAGACAAAATTTGAATGCAGTTTAACAAGAATATATAATTCCTTCCGTGAGATGGTGTGGTGTGATGTGGTGTGACGTGGTTTCTTTTAAAGGTGATTCTTTAAACCGTGCCCAGTTGCTCGACCAGTTCGCTCCGTGCGGTTGTGTGGTATGGTGTGTTGTGGTATCAAACATATTAAATAGTCTCGAGTGACTATTTAAAACCTGCTCAGTTCAGTTCACTCCGTGGTGTGATGTACTGTGATGTGGTATGATGTGATGTGATGTGGTATCTGGCACAATGATGAATAAAGAGTTTATACTTGTTATAACATTTTCTACTTCTTGTCTATATATAGTTTATATTGGTATTTGCAAAACCCATGTTTTCTTTGACATCTAATGATATTTAAACACTCATCTCCAGCTATTACTGCCATCACGTGATTTTGTGACGCATAGGTCGGCCATATTGCTTGTTTATGTTTAATTACATTGTGTACAGTCCAATAGGGGAATTAAATATATTTAATTTGTTGTATTTACATCCCATTTCTTTTTATTTTGCACGTTTTTTCTGATAGTAAATAATATTTTTCACTCGACAATTTAAATTTTGGTTTTCTCCCGTCCATGTTCATTTGAAATGTGGTCGTTTATTTCGTACATAATCCTATCAAACTGCATATAAACTATTGGTATTCTACGACGGTATCGTTCCGCTAAGGGTAATATTATGTAATTATTACAAGTTGAAACACCGTTTTGCACATATATTTTTAAAGACGAAAGATAAAACTTAATTTTGTGCTATTCATTTAAGTTTAATTTGCGATTAACGTCCGTCCCTTCCCTAATGAAAATTGTCAATTTTCAACGACGAAGGACAAAATTCAAAATGGCGGAACGCCATCTTTCCCAAGTTACGAAATGCTAAGACTGATATGTATGCAAATGCATGAGGAATTTTCACTAAACTTAACTTTTTCTTTACGTTTCTTTAACAAATACATTATAATGACCTGAAAATTAAAGAAAATTAAAGTCATTTCTGTAGTTTTTTTCACCAGCGGCTGGTCTCGATGCGTACAAAATCAAAACAAACGACGGTGATCGTTGCGTTTTCTATTATTGATATTATGTAATTTTAACTATTGACACGATAATAACAATTAGGCTTTACTTTAAAAGCAAATAATTTTATTTTCAATTGTTAAATACTCAAAATAATAAAGATCTGACGTTCAATCATCATAGTTATGATGAGCAGACCCAAGCTACAATGCACATGTGTTGTCCTTTGTCAATAAGATATTAATAAAATGCTAATAATAAATTAATTTGTTTCAATTATTTTTTTATAATTTATATCAAAACCAAGAAATGATAGAAATGATGAATATTTTATTGAATATATCATATTTTTAAAGAAATGAATTAAAATATACTAGGTTTCATTGATGTCGGAAACCAGTTAACATGGTTAATAGAAAAACGATTACACAGTTGTCTTTCTTGATTGTGACTAATAGTTGGATATGATTTAACTCCAATTGGGCGTGTTTAAATCGCACCGTAGTAAAGTAAAACTTTGGTTCCTGATCGGTTGCTTTAGGGTTCTGAACTAGCAGACAAAAAACTGCGAGTACACTTTTCAGGTCGATACTTTTGTTGTATCTTGTATTACGTTTAAATTGGTTTTCAGTATCGGTCTCAAGTGTTAAATCCGTTTCAACCGATTTTTATAGTGTGTTTTTATTTTTGTTTTGTCACACTACTGTCCCAGTTAGGGGAAGGGTTGAGCGCTCATCAACCGGTTTAACCCCGCCACATACTAAAGTGCCTGTCCCAAGCCAGGAACTTGCAGTGCAGTGGTTGTCGGTGTTTAATTAGTCATTTTTTGTTATATGTTCACCATTTTTGCATTAGAATAGGTCTATTGTCGTGTTTTATGTATAATTTCACATTTTATATTTCGGGGCCTTTTACAGCTTCCGTTATGGTATGGACCCTGGTTCATTGTTGAAGGTTGTAATGAGACCTGTAGAAGTTTGAATTCTACTGTCATTTGGTGGGTGGCTGTCCCATGGACAATCATGCCACATCTCCTATTTTTATACAATGAGTTTCTGCAACACTGAGTAAATCTAGAGTAACTCATCACACGAAAAATCCAGAACCATCCCCAAACCTACTATACAATAAACCAAAAACATCGAAAAACCAAATAGCGCGGGAAAAGTTGGCGCGTTTTCGCTCAGATTATAGTCTAAAATACAGAACGGTTCAGAAAATCCATATTTTTTATTAACTTATTAAATTTAAAAGAAAAAAAAATACAAACACGCGGTTGAAAATGCACAAAATTAAATGTTGGATTGATGGTTTCCAATAACTCTGTTCATAACGGATATGTTAAAAGAGTTCACGTTATTTCAGTAAATGTTATATGAAGATGGATTGCTATATTGAATAGACTATGTATTGTATACATAAAAAAATAATTGGGCAGGTGTTGTTTTTTAAGTTAAAAATAATCTGACAGTGACAAACATTTATTAACCCCCCCCCCCCCAATTAAAGTCAAAGGGTCGGTGCTTTGTTTAAGATTTTTGTTTTTGTTTTGATTTACATCAATGCCACAGATTTTCACATTTTGGAAATCGTATCTATCATCTGTAGAAACACAAATAAAACAAGTCATTTCAATTTGGTTACCAATGTTAAATATGGAATATTTTGATATGCTTAATGCACATTTCAAGGAGTAACTTAATGCACATTACAAGGAGTAAATTCTCATCAGCAGTATAGGAAGTCAAAGATTCAAACACATCAAAAGAAGCACTTATATCCAAACAAATCGAAATGGGAAACCAAGTCCAGGGAAAACTTCTTAGTGCAATACGTTTTGAAGCCTTTCCTTTTTCAGCTGGTCAACGGAGCGGTCTCCAGGGCTCGAATCAAAGAGCTGACCCAGCGCGAACCCCAGGTGGCGGAATGGGGACGCCCTCTCGTTGGGGTGCTGCCAGGTAATAATACGGAAAGCCTGGCCGTTGTCCATAGTGTGTGCCGTGTTTTGGAGTGCCGCGCTCCTTGTACGAAAAAGACCCTTTTTTTGTTTTCGTAAAAGAAAAGGCTAATGCCGCTAAAAGAGGCTAAAATTTCCGTCCGTACCCATCACTCCCTTTTTCCAGTGCCAGTTTTCCTGTTGATAATTGTTGAACTTGTTTTCGTCCTGAATATGCATGAATATTTGCACTGGACGTAAAGCAACCAAGAACAATTCATCAATCCGTTTTTCCGTGCTTTAGAATGTTCGATACTGCAGCAAATTTCTGTAAAAAAAATTCTCCGATTTTCATGTCAGACAAGTCTGACAACTGGGCTGGTGAATATCCTGTGGGACGTATGGTTTTCAAAATACAAAATAACCCAGGTTGAATAAATATGGAAAAATTTTGGTATGCTATATGTACACTTCTTTAAAAGAACCACAGTAATGTTAATTGAAAATCACTTTTAATAATTAAAAAATTAAATTATTCTATAAATAAATATTCTATATATATAAAATTATGTTTCTTGATCTACAGTGAATTATACATGTGTATAATAATAGTTGAACCTGTTAAGTGTATTTTTTCTGAATTTTTCGCGTGAATTTATTTAAATGAAAATTTTGTTAACAGATAAATTTACTCAAGAATCGACTTTAAGCTTAATTTTTAACACGTACTTCGCGATCAATACACTGTTGTATACAAGTAGGATATAAATATATAGTTGTATATACGTTGATTTAAATGGCACACGCATAGCAATGTAAGTAATCTTGTTTACACATACATGTGCGTAATTCATGAAGGTAACAATACTTTTCTTTTATTTACTAATTATCTCTCAGTTAATAATTTTGTTTAAGTTTAATTTTTGAAAGTGATTTATTTGAAGGGCTGCTTGGTTGAATTCGAATACAGGTGTGTAGTCCTCTAGTCATTTGTTCATCCCGGTGTTTCAAACCACCCCATCCCTCGCCGAGTCAAACCAGACATTTAATTGGTATTTGCTGCTTTTTCGCTAAGCACACAGAGTTTATGAGTTTTCGCTAAGCACACAGAGTTTATGAGTAAAATCAAAGACCAGTTCGGCCTAGAGTAAGAATAATGGGCCTGAGTAAAGCACTGGGGTAAAGTGGAATGACTTCCTGAGGACTAACATGACTGATGCCTTCGTGAACTAGCACGTTAAAAAATCTGGCGCAGCGTGCCGGTCTTCATCATTCGTTAATATGCTCTCATCATGAATTTGCGGAAGTTTGAAAAAAGATATGGTACTAAATGATGGAGTTTTATTGATAGACTCTGATCAAGAAATGTATCCGTTTTAGTAAAACAGATCGGTTTATGGACTTAATTTGATTGATTCAAGAGTAATTTAATATATGTATACATTTGTTCAATATGTGGCTATGCTGGCGACATGCAGATTAACTATTTTCACAAAATAAAATTTCTATTGCCGATCGATGGCATTCACGTTATAGGTCGCCCAACCCCGAGGGCAGCCAGGGTATAGAAATAGGCCGTTCGTTTTCTCCGCCTGCTGATAAACCCCTGCTAAAGGGGTATCCGTTGGTTGGGGCAGGATGTATTATCGAACGGGACCGTTACCGCCGTGCCTCGTCTTGAAGATATGCCAAGCTCTCAGCACGTTAAAGATCCCTTTCCAATAGATCGTTATGAGTTGTCCGTAGGTGACAAGTTGCTTAGGCTAAATTTCCCGCCACAACCCAAACAGCTCGAATGTGGCTATTAAATTCTCCGACCTTACCCCAAGCAAGTCCCTTTTATGATTTATTGGTTGATAACATGTTCTCGTCCTGAATATGCATGCAATATTTGCCACTGGACGTTACAACAATCACTTAAGCAATAAAGGTCACCACACAACAAATGGAATAATTATTAACAAACAACTGATCTATTTAAGCATAGTTATTGTATGAGGATTGAACTTGCATGTTTGTTCCAGAACTTTTCTAACATATTGTGTCTCTGCATTATGTGTAAGTATAAGTGCATGATTTGTGGTCCAGAACCTACCTATGTATTTGTAAAGGAACGGAATGCATCTAAATAAATTGTATTGGACTGACAATATTGTCGTCTAGCGTTTTCCACTGCAACAGATGGTGTCATATTGTAATGGTTACCCTTGTCAGTTCATTGTAACTATGTTTGTGTTGTGTTCACGAATTTTACTCTGTTGACTATGAATAAATGTAATCACTATCAAGCGAGTACAAAGATCACCGAGAATGAGTCGTCTTCCAGAATTATTCTCTTTAAGTTTTTTTTCATCTGGAACAAATATATTATATGGGGGTTTCCATACCATACACCATATCAACCCGATACACCCATATCGACCCGAGAGCTTTCGCTTGTGGGTCTGATATGGGTATATGGTTGACTTCTCTTTCTCTCCAAATGTTAAAGCAATGCTAATGAAAAATCTTGGAAAATATTCATGTCAATAATTATACATCACTAGATGTGAACCAACTTTTTTTATGGAAATGTCTATAGACTTCAACAAACACAATACATTGGATATACATTTTATTTTGTTTTTGCTCAAGTTGTATTGACGCATTTTTTACTATGTGGTATCATTATTTATAAGGATAACGACATGATTTTTATGGCAACAATGCTGTGACATTTTTGAATAGTTTACGTGTGAAAAAATAGAAAACTTCTATTTTCTCTCTTAATGTAAACGGCGTATAAAAAGGCGGTTTCATGTATTTTTCAATGGTTCAACGTAACTCAGTTTCGGCATCGAGATTTGAACTCATTGTCAGTTATTTTAAAAAATGTTCTAATATTTTATGTTACCAAATAAAGTTTAAAACCCTTTTCCACATAAGTCGTCCAATGCTTATGTTTACTAAGGCACAAAATCGCTGCCACCGAGCAGAAAAAAATGTGTGCTTTCTTTCACGTCCACAGAGCGCAGATTCGAAGGAGGTTGAAGACTATTCATACATATATTTTAATCTACTGTGGATGAACTTTACAGCCGATTTCTAACCTCGGTTAGTTAAGAGGAGGCCGAGTATTTGCATATATCACTTAATCTTTCATAATGCAGTTATGCTTATGCATGATGCTAGTTTTACCGAAAAAATATTGAATAAAATACAAGAGAAACTTTCTTACCGTTTTATATTTGTCCTAGTGTGTTAAATTCCTTAAAGGCTTTAAAAAAATTTAGCATGTTTTGATCAATAAAAAATCATTTCGACATATACAGAAAAACCAGTGAGTAAAAGAGATGTAAGTCTTAATTTTCTTTTAAAATTGCAAAACGACTACTCGAGTCTAAACTTATTTCGCATTTGCAAAGTTTTCGGTAAATTCTTAATCGCATTTTCTTGCAAAGGAATGGGGAAGAAAGAGAAATGATATATTGACTTTAATATGAAATGTTTCCTTCTGATATCAGATTGCATTTGACGTTTTTTAGATTTGAGAGCGATGATAAGGTATACCTGAATAGCTATGACATGGAACCGTTAAAGTAAGTTTGGTCTGGTGGATTTTGGAATAACTATTATTTTAACACAAAGGTTTTGTCTGTTTTGTGTGTTGTACGATAACGATATATTTTCTTGTGGAATATACTATATATAATATTAAGTGAAGGCAAAATTTGAAACTGGGTACATCATTTCCGCTGCTTTAATAAATTAACTGATGAAAAATTTCAAACCAAAGCATGCATACGGTAACACATATTAGTTCTTTATACCGAGATATGGAATTTTCAATGTAGTAAAGACAACAAGGTAGATAGTATATAAACACATATAAAGACAATCTATTGGCTATTATAATGAATATTTGGTGTCGTAACCAGGTTAGTTGTGCCTTAAATGTAAATGTTTATTTTAGTACAACATGTGGAATGGCAAAAGTTCAACAGATATTTGGCCCTGGTCCTGTACAAGGAAGCAATCATATAAAGTTACAGACGGCTGGTGGCCCTGATTCCGTGTTCCAGAGGGTGATTCTGATGAAACGAATTTATTATGAAACCAACCGATTCACTTTGAAAAAGAGCGATAAAATGCATTTTAGAGTAAGTAATTTTTCGTAATTGGTGTACGTTGATGCCGCGTTGTCAAGTTACATATTCTCTGGTTCAGTATTTTGTCTAGCACAAGACACTCCTCGGTGATATACAAGTAGACATATTTACTTCAGAACTGCTTAAGCAATTGAATGCAAGCATAGGATATATTAACTATATTTGACGTTATTCGTTATAACGTTTGAAATACGTGTGGTTCTCTATTGCGTAGACTTGTTGGCGTTAACACTAGACCCCTGTAATAGGAAACGTCATGCACTCAGCACGTATAACAAATGAAGTAGAAAATAACTATTGAGCCGTCTGAAGCTAGTTGCACTGTAAAATTTTCTCTCCCCTGGCATTCTGTTCTCCGACTTTTTCACTGTCTATCTTTGCATGCTGGGCATCGGAGTATTCTGCAGGGATCGAGTATCAGAGCTGTCCCTGTGTCATCTACGTGTAGCGGATAGGGGAATCACTCTCGTTGGGGGCTGCCAGGTCTTAATATGGAAAAAACTAGACCATAGTGGGTGACGTGTGTGGAGGATAACACGCTCCGATCCGCAGTTCCGTTTTGTAGGTTACGTAGAAGAGAGGGCTAATGGCGCTACTAATGCTTAATTTTCTACCCTACCCATTCTTCCCATTTTCCACTGGCAGTAAAAGCCGTTGCCTTATTTTGTCCCACCCAATCCCCGCGTTCGATAGTTTTGATAATTGTTGAATTTGTTCTCATTCTGAATATACTTGAAATATAAGCCACTGGACGTTAAGCAACCAACAATCAATCAGTCAACTTTAGCGAGTAATGTGGATTCAAAAACATTTTCAAAGATCTTTGAGAGTACATCATATCAAAGACCCTCTCTGCTTGCAATATAATTACAACGTTTGATTTCTACGCCATTTGACCACTTTTCCCTATTCGAAACTATTAGAAGGACCTGTGAGGCCGAGGGGTTTAGGCAGTTGATTTAAACATACCTGAACATATCACCGTAGCATTTGTACCATAGAAAAACGTTTAACTCGCATCGCACGTGATAAGGTTTGTCAGTTACCTGCCCAAGGTTGGTGGTCCTCTCCGACTTCCTTCATCAGAAAAACTGATCACCGCGATAAGATTGAAAAATTGTTAAAGTGGTGTCAAACCCAAATCAAACAAATAAATAAATCGAAACTATTAGACAAATCAATTTTTTTTTAGCTTTGGTTTACCTTTAGTACAGTCTACAGAAAAAGTTGCCTCGATCGTTCAGTTTTGCGTCCCGCTAAATAAGTGACTGCTTGCAGTGGATCCTTAATAGTGTTAAGTTTTTTGGCAATTTTGGCATACATTAGACTTGGTAAACATTATATATCCTTATATACATTGAACATTAATACTAAAATACTAATATAGTACCAAGTCTTGATTGTGTAGTGTTTTATGAAGAACTGCGTTAAGAAGATTAGGAAAGGGGTTGATATAAACTATTTCGCTTGTTTCCGAATCCTTTATTTGTGTATTATACTGTTTTGTCCTAATTATCAGATTTCAAAATAAAATATGTTTACACTAAGAAGCTCACATACATGTAGCTGTTAAAATGTATTTACCCGTAGTGTCGCAAACCCTCTAATTTTTGTGACAATTTTACCCATAAGTTATACCATTTTTTGACAAGCACTATAAGGGTCTGAATGTGATGCAAAAAAAAAAACCAGCCCCTACCGTAGCTGATGAAGAATAATCCAGAAAAGAGTTTTGTACGCAGATGAATTTGTAAAACATCTAAATAAGGAATGGGCTAGCGTCTCTCCGGCATTTATTCCCTATTCTTTATTTCTTACAGTCAAAAACTTTGCCTATCTACCGACCCCTGATTTAAGTGTTAGTGTAAACAAAGTTATTTCTTTTCTTTTTAAATGCAATATTTGTTTTTGATAGCCGTCTTTGTCTTTCTTAGCTGCAATAATGTCGGTTTATACGTGGCCTTTGTTGTCGAACGGTCAAGGAAGATGATTATCTATAACGTCGGTTTCATATCAAACAAATAAAAACAAATACAAAAACAAAACAAAAATGTGCACTCAATTCATAAATCGTATGGTAAAATTAGCCAGTCGCCTGTTCAAATAAATCCAACAAAATTAAATGTAGATTGACTCTTATATGACGAGATAATATTTATTGCACAACTGTTCTTTTTTCAGCTACGATACGACGATAAACTAGACTGGTATAAAATAGAATTTGCAGCCATTGGATCAGAATGTTTGTTGTGCAGATGTTTACAAAAACCATATCAATATGAATGTACATCCGTCGGGATTTTATGACGACAGCCAAAAATTGTTATTTGTTAAATTGTATTTATTGAAATATATCTGTTCCTTGTTGATAGCTATAGTTATCTTTCTTTGTCTGTCAAAAATGTCCTAGTTGTATGTTTACGTTAAATAATAGGAGCAGTGGCATAAACCATCCACCAAATGACACTCAAATCTAAACTTCTACAGGTCCCATTACAGCCTTCAACAATGAACAAGAGTCCATACCATAACGGAAGCCGTAAAAGACCCCGAAATACAAAATGTTAAACTTTTCATAAAAATCGACAATCGATCTTTTCTATTGAAAAATGCTGAAAAAAAAAATAAATGGCTAATTGAACTAAGTCAACTACTGGACTACAGGTTCCTGGCTTGGGCCAGGCACATAAGTTTTTGGCGTGGTTAAACCGGTTAGTGAGCACACAACACTCCCCTAACATGGGACAGTGGTGTGACAAAACAGTATAAAATCGGTTGAAATCGATTTATCGTCTGAGATCGATACTGAAAATCAACAAAACTAATACGTGATACAACAAAAGTATCGACCTAAAAGAGTACTCGCATTTGCTGTCTGCTAGTTAAAAACCCAAAGCAACCGATCAGGAAACCAAGTTTTCCTTTACTATGGTATCATTATAAACACGTCAAACTGTACAGTTTGTACCATGTGCAATTTTATTCATATTCTCGAAATTCCAGTGTCTGTCGACTAGTCTCATTTTGTCTGACCTTCGTTTTTCGCTTCATTTTAACGTAGAACCTTATGTGAAATATACTCAAAAATCTTCTTGTCAAAAACAACTGTGCCAGTTGCAACAAAACTATGGTAAATTGCTTGATTGGTTGTCCTCTGCCGCTAAAACTATGTTTCTTCCCTGCTACCATAGTGGCTTCCGTTTCTAAAAAGAAAATATAAAAGGAGTTGCTATATTTTGCGTATATTCTCTTGTCTTTAACAACTGAGTTAACTGTTAACAAAGTTGGTGGAGTGGTCCTTAGATACACTTTTACAAAAATTGTGTCAACTTTTCCGCCCGTCAAGCAGAATGGCTGCCACAGCCGAACGTATTTCAGCATAGGACCCTATGGGAAACGATATGTTCTTCTTAAGAAATTATGTTCTGCATCCCTGCGTGCCAACTAAGATGGCTGTCACAGCCATACATTTTGTAAAGAAGAAATCTAACGGAAATTCACTTTTAAATCTTAAATTCTGGCGTGAAAGTACTTAGCCAATCGATCAAAATTTTTCCCTGGCAAGGTCCAGAGAAAAGTCTTTGTCATGCAGGTGAGCTATACAGGCTTCTGGGAACCTTTGGTTTTATCTTACATTGGCCACATTTCTAATAATATTTTTTAAAATTTTTATCTAAAGTGTTTCGTAAATTTTGTGGAAATAGTCTATAATAGACATTTTAGCATCGGAACACAAATATTAATTTTCTATACCTATATATTTGATTAACTTATAACATATTATTTAATTATCCCATTATGATATTAATTTATCAATCATTTCCCTGCTTATTGGTGTCACTGTCACATGCAAAAATCATTATTACGATTCTCAGTCTGTCTGTTCTCTCCATTCTTTTACTTTAATATGTTTAAGACTGTTATTACGTTTGTAAGTTATTATGAGCTATTTATTTTATATATATTCTTACAATTCATATCTTTTATCAATTTATGTCAATAATGTTTTATCACACTTCAATTTTTTTTAATTTAGGGGTAATATCCGTAATAAGTATTAACGGTATATATCTACATCTTTTATATTATTTTAATGAAGCCCCGGTCTGCAAGTTTTTGGTTTAGTTTCAGAAATGGTATTTTCAACAAATAATTACATAGTACATGTAGTATATACATCCAAGATAATGCATAACTGTAGTAAAATATAAAATGTACTAGCATATCGACAACAAATTTAGATGAGCTAATTGGATAAAATAATGAAACCATTGATAACTTTAAGAGACATAATTACAGACTGACAGTAACAAAGGCAGAAAGTCTAAAATATTACGCTGATTATGCGTCGAAAATAATTAGATTAAAATTAATTGAAAACTGTAAAATAGAAAATAATAGGGTCCACTGGGTGGCACTGTTTTCCTACATGCACTAATATACATCTTGCAACAACAATAACTACTAAAATATAACCAAATTACCAGATCAATTGAAATTGAGAGCTTAAGATTGTATTACATATTTAGATATTGAGGTCTATTAAGGCACCAGATTTGATGAGAGTGGAATCGTAGATATACAAAAACATTAAAAGTACAGAATCCTTTCAGTTCATGCCCCCGAGAAGTGCACATGCCAAACATTTGTCTATACCACTATAGTTAAAAACGACGAGAAACATTAGAAATAACAATAATTAAAAAGAAGACACTTAGAGAGACCTATTGACATAAAGAAATAAACCTGTATAAACAAAGGGATATGCCTTTCTTTTTGGGTGGAAAATACAATTTCTGAAATAGAACAAAGAAAAAACATGAAGAGTCTTCTTCAAAATAATAATAAGAGATATACTGTTTGATAAACGCAAAAATGTAAGGAACCATTTTCTTAAGAACTTGTTTGTGTTCCTCAGAAATCAATCTAGTAAGCTAAAGGCATCGAGAAATTATGCAGTGCACATTCCAGAAAAGATGTGGATTTTGTCTTTCTGGCATATATTCCATATTCTTTCTTTCAAATACATGTTGAAATACCATTAACATTACTTATAAAAAATATGAGTGTAACAAAACAAAACAAAAATACATAATTGCATAACTTCGAATTTTACCCGATGAAGGTTAATCCAACTTAAAAATATATATCTGAGGAAAGGGTTGTCATCTTTCCGGCATTTATTCAATAAAGAGTTAGCCTTTTTAAATGCTTTGTGATAAGGCAAACAAAACGATTCCCCGTGCTGTAGATATATGCTCTTTTGTGTATGTTTATACACGTATAATATATGTACTTAATATAATAGTGGTCCCTGTCGTCGGATTTGGCCTCCCATTTCGATTTGTTTAGATTTGAGTGCTTCTTTCGCTATATTTGAATCTTTGACTTCCTATGTTTTGGTTCTTATGTTACTGATGAGGGGTTACTCCTTGAAATGTACTTATAGCATACATAAATTTTCCATATTTCTTTAACATTGGTAATTTTGTATTATGTGTCACTACACTGACAACTAAGCTGGTATAACACAAAATATAAATCTAATTGCTCCGGAACGGTAAGCAATTACTGCTACTAGTTTCGCTCGTCGTCAAAGCTGGGGTTTAATCACAACCGGTATAGGATAAATTTGTAGTAACGGCAGTAGGGAGAAATACATTGCGTTTTTGAAACGGCTATTTCGTACCAAATCCTGATTGCGACCTTCTGTGGTATCCTTGATTTCATGTGCAATGGGATAGATGCGGTCAACATAACTCTTTTTATTTTCTCTGCAGAGGGCGCTGCATGAAATCACCTTTATATCAATAAAATAATAAATCGGAGAGAAGGGGAACAAAGTTGGTCCCCATTGGAATGCCGACAGTAAGTTGAAACACATGACCGCTAAACGTAACAAAACTGTAATCATCAAGAAATCAAGCATTCTGCATGTGTCATCTTGAGATAACTTATTATTATAATTATAATGGACCAAATATTTATATGTACCGGCATTTGCCATCTTTTTACTTAACAAATGTGAATCAAAGCTTCTTCCTTTTGAATTGAGTTTTGAAGGGGGAAAAGTGGTATAAAATAAAAAGAAATCAAATGGTTTAATGCTATTGCAAGAGAAAAGTGACCTTGATTTGAGGCATTCTAACAGATCTTTGCATTTTTTTAAAAATCCAATTTTGATTCACGCCACATTTAGATTGGCTTGCTTTACAGTAACTCAGATGGTGCCCTTTTCCCCTGGGGGGTCCGCTGATCAGCAGTTAAATGATCGATAAAATAACATAACGAGACAATTATATAAGGAGATGATCAAAGATATTATAGGTATAAAAATTAATAGTCGTGCAGTTTCGATAATAGAATAAAATAGAATAATGAATTCGGGACATCCCATGAGTGATCCGAAGCTAAAATGTCTATTATAGACTATCAGTATAAAATTCACCATTGACAAATAAAAAAGAATATTAGAAAAGTAACCCATAAGAGATGAAATAAAAGTTGTTAGGTCTTAATGGGGTTAACAGAGTCATGTAACATTTTAAATTATTTTTAGATAGAGTTCTTCAAAAGTTAAATCTTATACAGATGGTTTTTATAGTTTAGTTTTATTGTCGTTTTAACACACCACTGTCCCAGGTAAGGGGGGGGGGGGGGTGAGTACTCACAAACGTGTTTAACCTCGCCACATATTTAAGTGACCGCCTCAAGCCAGGAACAGATAGTCCAGTGGATGTCTTTGTTTTTATTTTTTATGTGTTACTAGTTTTGTCTTTTTGCCTTTGATAATTGATATATTTGTATATCATCACATTTTATTTTTGGGGGCCCGCCAACCAACCAAGATCGCAACCACAGCCAAACCTTCTCAAACATAGGGTCGTATGGGAAATTATATTAAAAATCTTCTTTCTGACACTATTGAGCCAATTGCAACAAAACTTTGGTGGAATGGCCTTTATATGGTCCTCTGTTAAAATTGTGTAAGTCATTCCTGTCAAAACCCAACCAAGATTGCCGACACAGTCGAATTTAGCTTAACATAGTATCCTATGGAAAATTCACTAAAAACTTTTTTGTCTACCACTTCTGAGTCAAGACAACCAAACTTTGGTGGAATGCTCTTTTGGTGGTCCTTTAACAAATTGTGTCGGTTATCCCCGTCCACCAACCAAGATGACCACCGCTTCCGAACTTAATTTAATATTGGATCTATGGGAATTCACTCAATATATCTTCTTGCAGAAAATACTCTGCCAGTTGCATACAACTTTCGGTTAAAAGTATATTGTCTCTTGGTAGTCCTTTTCAAATATTATGTCCAGTGCCCCCCTGCAAACCAAGGTGGGTGTATTACTAGGATCAAAAAAGGGGGTGTTATTCAATTGTTACCAACTTAAGTTTGCTGGAATAGATTGTTCTACCAAAATTATGTCCGACATTCCCACCCGCAAACTAACTAAGATGGCTGCCACTGCCGAACTTAGTTAAGCAGAGGACCATCTGGCAAAATTGTTTTTAAATATTATTCCTCAGTTCCTGCTTCAGTCAAACACGATGTAAAATAGAAGGCTAAGGGAACTCACTTTAGAATCTTCTTAAATGAACTGAGCCAATTGTCTTCTACCAAAATTTTTACAACATGACTTTCTGGAAAGGACCAGTGAGGAGTTTGTCAAGTGAGAGATACAGGTTCATGGGAGTCTGTGGTTTAATTGCTCAATGATGATCGTTGAGCAAAAAAGATTAATATGGAATAGCTTGTGATATTTGACAGAATAATTGAATGAAAAGGAACCGAAAGGCTAACCAAAAAGGGGGCAAGCCGACGGACACAGAATAACGAGACAAGAACAAAACGGAATATGACATTTAATTGAAACAAATAAAAACTCTGAACACTGCGGTCCCAACCAACAAAACGTATAGGTTACTCAGGTGAGTTAAGTAGTTGTTGCTCTGAAACAGACTTAAATTATGCATAATCCAACAACATTTTTCGTTTCGAAAGTCCTTGAGATTTTTAAGTAAATGCAAACTATCTTAAATGAAAACATATGTTGATGTTGAATTTAGCATTTTGATTTTTGTTATAACAATTCTTAATTCGCCTACTTTTAAGAAATATAATACAAATTTACACACTGCTTGCCTTGCCTGAAGTACTTGGTATTTAGTTTTGATTTTTATATTGATTTTGCATGACGAAATTTTTCTTACGCAAACATTTTTTCAAGAACCCTGTGTGTTTTACAAAAGAAACAATAAAAATAATCCAGTAATATTTTTTCGTCCATATTATTGATTTGGCTACAACGGTTATAAAGTGTTCCGAGTATGTTTATAACTGGTGACAATAATCACATTATATCCAATATTCCCATAATAAGTCTAGACTACATACAAATGTAACAGTAGCTATCTTTCTCTATTGCATTGTTCGTGTATTTCAGTCTGATCTTGACTAACTGCATTATCAGCTGAAAAGTTTTATGAGCTTGCTTATAAAATTCAAACCCCATATTCATTGTAAATTACAAAAGAAAATAATATAATGGATTCATTGCTCTCTCGAATCCAGTGTTTTATCGTTATCATCTATCGTTAAACATACTTGAAAAAGTCAACATTTGCTGTCGTTTAAAAATAAGTCCTTTCAAAATAGGCAATATGATATTTACAGCAGATATGGTATGACAATAGAAAACAAACTGTTCTCTCATGCACCAAGTGCATTCATCAGTTGATTTGGCTTAACGCCACCGAATTCCGGCGGTTATTATTGGCGAACCTTATTATTCAAAACCCGGTACAAAATTGCACCGTTTCGGTGAACTGTAGCTAGGCAGAGCTCATTTTCAATACAAATTTCCTAACCCCTCGATCACTTACTGGATTATTTGGGAAATGACATTTAGATATTATTTGACATAAGTGATCCATAATCCATTATTTGTATA